>JACDRP010000928.1:0-17766 GCA_013841185.1 Hycleus phaleratus | reverse complement strand
TCCCCATAATTTTCCAAAATAGAGCTTCAAATACTCTTTCCAACAAGACTAAACACTTGATTCCAGAATAAAAAATAAAGGAGAAATCTTTGATCAAAATTCAACTTTTTAACAAAATAATAATCAATAATATTTACGCATTTAAACCATTCCTCTTCAAACTATTACTACCATTACTATCACCACCACTAATATTTTTCCCATTTGCTCCCATTTCTTGTTCATCATTCAATACTGTATCATTCCATTCATTAGCATAATAATCACCCAATTCGGGTATTTTAATTTCAATATCTTGTGAACATTCATCAATTAATTTATCTAAAAATAGCGAATGCGTCTGTGTTATTGGTGAACAATACGGTTCAACTGATGCCCAAAATTTATCGCTTGTATCATTTTTGGGTAAATTAATCTTCGGTAAATCATTACGCAATGTTGGATCTGTTATCAATGTTGTTGGTATCGTATAATGTTTCTTTAACGGGCGTGTTGTTGGTGTTGTTGTTGATAACGATGTCGTCAAACCGCCATTATTTAAACCACTCATTGTTGTTGTTTGTAACGATGATGCCAATCTTAAATCACGATGATATTTCGATGTTCGATTATCATCGGTACGTTTTCGTTTCAACGAACCACGATCATTCGATTTACCTTTCCGATCACGTCTATCATCCAAATTACCGTTATTATTACTACCACCACGTTCAATTAAATCGATTTCAGTACGCAATAAACGATTACGTACAGCACATGTTGATATCAATTCCTCTAAATCTAATTGTAATTGGTCTAAATCGTCCATATTAACCCCATCATCTTGAGTACGATTCAATACTGAAATTTACAAAAATATTCGGTAAAATCTAACGAAATTTGGGGTAAATTTTCGATAATTACTAGCTGAATATCGCGGCAACAATCGGCTATTTTCCGCCTGTTTAATCAACGGTAAATTATTTAGAAACGTATCCGCATCGTCTGGTAAATGTCGGGATGTTGAAGCTTCACGATTTCGGTTGCGATTCGTGTTGTTCTTCGATGAATTCGATGAACGTTTCGAACTGTTCATTTTCTAGGTTATGTTTACGCGAATTCCTAACCTAAAATAAATCGATTATATTATAGAAATGGCTGTAATGGGGTGAAAGTTGGTTGTCTTTTGTGTTGAATTACCTGTTTTTCGTGTTGGAATTTGTGTAATTGTTGAGAAAAATTAAAAATAATATCAACAAAAATAAATCTGACAACTGTCAAAGTTATAAATCAAGTTGACCAACTTCAATTTGTTTCATTGTGGCCAACGTGGAAATTGGTTTATCGAAATCTGTCTAGGTGGCGTCTAATTGAATTAAACATTAATTTTTGTATAATTAAGCAAAATTATAATAATTTTACAATCATTTATATCTGCTTATCAATTCAGGTACTAAAGTTATTATTTGCTATAAAATTCTAGAAATATTGAAGTTATGATGTTATTGAAAATGTTAAGTTGGCTATACTGGAGTGAGCGCCATTTTAAAAATTTACCAACAAGTGGTTAATCGTTCTCTCCAATTCTATAATTCTTTGTATAATTGTTAAGGGTAATTATCAAAATTTTTGTTTAATTTTTAAATTATTATCGTTTTTCAATCAATTTTAATGAGAGAAAAAAACAAAATTACTGTGAACAATGAAAAAAACAAAATTACTTTACTTGATTAGTTTTAGTTGGTTAATGTAACTAAAAGTTAGAAGTTGGCGGAACTGGAACGCCCGCCATTTTGAAAATTTACCAACTGTTAGTAAAGCTTGTTCTCAAGATTTGCAATTTTCTGCACGATTTTTAAAAGTAAGCACGAAAATGTTGTTAAATTTTGAAATTTTAATGCCTTTTCTATTAATTTTATTGTAAATTAAGCTTTTTTAAACTGTTGATTAATGCAAAGCCAATTTGATTATTGATATTCAAACAGTTGAAGACATTTACTATATAGTTCTAGGTTGGAGATATAGAAGTTACAGGTTGGCGAGACTGAATTAACCGCTGTTTACAAATTTTACTAAATGGAGATGAAATTATTAGAGATGAAACNAAATTGCAGTAAGAATCGAAAGTCACGGTCGTCTATGCTGTACGCAGACGATTGTCGCGCGGCATCTGAAGGTGGAAATACGATCCCTAAGCTTACTGATCATACATAAATTTTAAACATGCGAGTACTAGAATCGAGTAAAGTACTCGAGTATCGTTGCTCGATTCCTAAAAGTTCTCAATTCTGCCCATCACTAGGAGAAAGTTACTATTTGCACGTAAATGGTTGTGTAACCAAAATTTGCGGATTGGCAGTACTGGATTGACTGCCATTTTAAAAATTTACCAACCTGTGTGTCTGTCTTCAAATTTTATAATTTTTGTACGATTTTTAAAGGTAATCATCGAAATGTTTGTCAAATTTCAAAATTTCAATTGTTTTTCTATCAATTTCATTGAAATTTATTGATTTTTAGGTTATTTTCGTTAATACTAAGCAGATTTGATTTCTACCTTGGTCCCAATTTTCAAACAATTGAATTTCCTATTTGCAGAAACTATAACTTACTGCAATATTGAAAATTTGCAAATACGCTCAAATTTTAATTTTCTACTCGATACTTGAAGGTAATTATTAAAAGAATTCCTAAATTCGCAAATTGTCATTGATTTTTTATTCGTTTTAATAAAAACTATCATTTTTAGATTGTTTTCATCAATACAAGGCAATTTGATTTGTTCTGCCTATATTGGAACAATTAAAGAAAATCCCCAATTTGCTGTTCCAGATTGGCTACATTGGCGGAAAAATTGGAGGTAAATTTGAAACAATTTTTGTTTGAATTTTTACGATTTATTTAAAGCCAACTTATAACAAAAATAAAAATTCTTTTGATCTTATTTCACTTATTTCAGGTGCTGAATTTTAACAATTTTCCAAAACTAATCTATTCAAACAAACATTCCTATTATCATTTTATTATTAGAGACGAGAAACTCTATCTATAATTATTGTGTTAATTAGAGACAAAAAACGTGTAATATTGTCTCAAATTTTTTTGTTTGTTTGCTTTTTTGTTTGTATTACGATATCAATAATAATAATACGAATGATAAGCTACAATATTTGATGAAATTAAAGCAATATTACAGTACAATTGTACAGTCGTGTTCTCTAACTTTTTCACGATTCGTTACTACGATAACGTTGGACATTGACAGTCTATTTGAACAAATCTTCTATCTCACTCTTCAGAATTCCATGAAATACACAATTGAAAAGAGAAGAGACTGATCTCCACTGTTGTTATAGTAACGTATCTCCAAAAAGTTGCAGAATACCACTGATAAGTAGTTTGTAATGTTTTCCACAATAGAAACTTTAACATTTAAAAATTCCATTTACGTAAACTTTATAGAGAGATAAACGTTGTGTTTACGTTACGTAAATTTGGCACAATTTTTATAAATATTTAATTATTGCTCGCCAATTATAGGGTTTACGTTTTTAAAACGTAACGTAAACTTCAACGTAATATTGTGAAATAAATATAAAGAGCCATACACATTAAGCATTAAGTTTTTTTGTCATTTCTTCTTGAATAATTTGTGCTTTTTAATCATGAATAGATTTATAATTTTTTATACCAGAAGAGATAATGATCACCTTCTTCAATTAATAAATCATCAACGCCTATAATTTTAAATTGTTTAAAAGTTTTTTTTGTTTATTTACAGAAAAATTGGTCAGTCTTACCAACTGGTGCGACAAGTTGATTGGCCGGCGGTGCACTGGGATCGGGTAATTCAGGTAAGCGATATAATAACCAATAATGATAGCCCATTGGTTCCTCTTTATAACCGGCTAATGTATGAACGTAATGTCCATTCGGCCATTCGCTAGCTTCAAATGTAAAATGCGGATCTAATTCCATTGCTATTTGCATTATATTAAAGAATGATGTATTCCTTGGTGCTGTTATATGAATTGTACAATTTTCGGTTATATTTGTACCAACCCATAATGTATACGTTATTGTTACATTGCGTATTTCGGAATCATTACCATGACTCATTAGTGTCTTTGTTAAATCGATTTCAACTATAATTTAAATTAAATTAATTCTTAAATTTAAGGCTAGTTAGACTAAGGGTTAGCAACACATCTTTTTCGATCCAACACCTCCATATTTAAGAACTTATTTTTATGTGTTTTCCAACCAGATTCAAACGCAGTTAGACGGGGCACTTCAAGGAGCAGCGAATGATGTTTTCCATTTTGGCAAATTTCAGTTGAATTTCGAGTTACATAGGAAAATGTAGAAGCATGTTTTTTGTTGTAATTTCTTATAATTTTTTTTCAAAACTCGGGCAATATGCTTTTCAAATTTGCAAGGATTTTTTCAGTAGAACTGTTAGTTTGCCGGAAAATTGCTTAAAAAATTTGTAAGCTTCAATCCAGTTTGTTGTCTACAATTTTAAGGGTAAACAATTATATAAACTCCTTGAAATGCTCTTTCCAAACCTATTTAAATCTTGTAAGTCGTTTAGAAAACAAGTAAAAAATGTGTTCTTAAATATTGGCATTATTGTCGGATTGGTGCTGACGACTCTTAATAATAATTACCATGATTTTCAATTTCTCCATCATTTTTGTTACAATCTAAATTACGTATAGCATTTAAACCACCACGATTTGTTAATGCTAAAAGTACATCAGCTGTTAAACCAGGATCTGTGAATGCACCATCTGGATCTTGGCGTGCTTCAATATACGAACGTGCAGCTGTTTTATTCCAATATGAATTGATCTCGTTCATTTCGTGTAATGCCTTCAATTAACAAATTTAAAGTGGTAGTTAAGTGATGGTTTCAAAAGTTTTCTGCTTTAGGAGAAAGACTTGAAACGAGATGCTAAGTGAAGACAACTTAATGAAAAAATAAGTATGAAAAATGGGATATATGAAACAAAATTGACACAATTTGAAGAGTGAAGAGATACATTTTGAAAATGGGAAGAATATCAAAAAGAACAAAGCAAGCTTAGAACTCGAACAAAGGATAGATAGAAGTAGCATAGAAGGAGTAGGATAGATATAAGTATAGGAAATCATGGAAAATTCAAAAAACGTTCAGCAAAAAGGAATTTAGAAAGGAAAAGATGAAGTACTGTTTAGAGAAAAGAAAGAAAGGCATCTAGCAAAATGCTTCGAAATACCTGTTTTACAACGTTTCTAGTTGTTGTAGCTTGGTTCATATTTTATTAAATTTATTAACGTATGATATTGTGAAGCCAAGGCACACTCAACCGTGTAAGAAGGGATAACATACAGAAAATTAAGTGAAGAAGGAAAAGACATCATTGTTTTTAAATATTAAGGAGGTCTTGCTTTTGGCATGTTATCTAATTAGCATCCCTTCAAACTAAAACTAGATGGTGCCTTATGACAATGTGAAGATTGGGCGCTATGTCTTTGTTACACAGAGTCGTAGCTTGGTTCATACTCTATTAGATTAGAAATTCGTTAATGCACTTGTTAATGAAAAACAAGCAAATGAACCAAACTACGGGTGTACGTAACCAAAGGCAATAGTGAAATAGTACTGTATGAAGATGTATAAATATGAAGCAACTGAGGTGTTAAAAGACATAAGTAGAATAACATAAAGAAAATAGAGTTAAAAATGAAGAAAAACGGCTTTGTTTTGAAATTTTGAGTAGTTCTTGTTTTTGATATTCCATCTATTTAACACCCCATTAAACTAAAACTAAAACTGTGATAACCTGAAGATTGGGCGCGTAATTTGAGGCAATATTTCTGTTATACATAATCGTAGCTTGGTTCATACTTTATTAGATTAATGAAAAACAAACAAAAGAACCAAACTCACTGAAGAAGAAGAAGAATTAGATGCTTACACTGTAGATAGACAAATTTCGGAGAAAATGAAGGAACAGGAAAGGTGATTTATGAAAACGGAGAAAATTGTGGAAAAGAAGGGAAAAGAACAGAAAAAGTAAAAGTTTAGAAGTAACACGGGATAAAATAGGAGAAACATAAAGAAACAGGAAGAAGCGGAAAAATCTTAAAGAAATACAAAAAAAAATATGCAGGAATCTAGGAGAGATAAAGTAACGTGTATAGAAAGAAAGGAGAGAAATCAAAGAAAACGTTCCTAAGTGACTTAAAACGCTATTTTAATTCATGGTCATTACAGGAGATCGTAATTTGATTTATACTTTATTAGATTAAACATATTTGGATGCATTTATTAAGACCTGCTAAATTTTCTAGCACTGCTCTTTATTACGAGCCTGTCCATTTCTTAAAAACGTCATAAGAAGTAATCTGTTAATGAAGTGCTAATTGTCGCCGTATAGGCACTATTTACCAACGCAAATCCCGAATTATTTTTGTAGTTGGCAATAAATTTTTTATTCACACTTAATAAGGCTTGCCAAGGAAAAAAAAAGGTAGAAATACGATGGAGGTCCTAATAAATAGAGATAGAAATAATATAGCTAATTCTTTCTATGTAACCGCCATGGGGTAAGAAATTGGATTAAATTACATCACAGACCCTCTATCTGATATACGAACATAAGGACCTAATTATAGGACATCCATAGCCTTAGGAACGTCCCCTTCCATAATGCAAGCTGAAACTCTGGCAATAGTAAGTGCGCCAAAGTATGTTTACAAAGGAACCGCACCGATATAGAAATACATATCTTGATCGACAGTCAGGCAGCGGTAAAAGTTCTAAAGTCCTATAGTCTTGAGTCAAAGACCTTATGGGAATATCATCAATCATTGGTAAGGAGCAATAAACTTACCCTAGCTTGAGTGCCAGGGCAACTAGAACTAGAATTAGAACTAGAAAAAGTGAACTAGTTGATGAACTTGCTAGGGCAGGCTCTGAAACTTCATTTTTTGGTCTAGAACCGTTCTGTGGGTTAACAAAAGTCCACTGGAGGCAAACTCCGGGTATGGCACAAGCAAAATTGTCCATCGATTACTCGCCGAAGAATGCTAATCTTACTAAAAACGAATGAAGATTCCCAACGGGTCTTCTGATGGGACTTAGCTCTGTCAGATATCACTTCAAGAAACTAGGCTTAGTTGATAGTGAAAAGTGTATCCATTATGTGCAGCACGACTTTATCACCTGCTGAGGAACGGAGAAGGTCTTCCAATGAGATAATGAACTTTGCCAAGAAGATATTTTTTCTCGGGTAGGAAGAGGGTTATGAACAGTAGATCATACTGGTCGCAGTCACCGTCCTTCTCTATATTTTACCCTTGGCATAATTTCTTTTGCTAATTGAAAGCTAAAAATTTAACGACAGACCAGTTCCCAACGAAACACTCTTTATGTATAAGTAAAGATACCTACCATTGTAGTAAAGATACCTATCATTGTAATCAGCCCCCTCCCGTCCCTAACATTTCTGGTTACGCTACTAGGTCGCAGTTTTATAAGGCTAAGTAGCCAATTGACCTAATTAACCAAACTAACTAAAGGTAAAATTCAAATAGTATTGTGCACCTTGAAGATTGATAAAGACAATGAAAATAAGTTACTAAAAGAAATGGAGCATGCAACCGAATCAATGCTAGATGGTGCTTAGTGACAAAGTAAATTTAGGGCGTTTAATTTGAATATTTTTCCATAAAAAGTTACTTACTTGTATTGTTAAAGCTGTATTAAATAAATTTCCAAATCCACCATCTGGTAGTTGTTGTCTAGCTAAACTAATACTAGGACGACGTAATGAATGTTGTAAATTTCTATGTCGATGATCTTTAATAATACATTTCAATGCTAATATTGTCATAGCAACTGTATCAATATTATGATCTTTTGCTGTATTTGCTATATCTAATAAACGACGTATTTGTTTCTTACGTATATGCCCATGCGAACTACATATTGATAAGATTGATAATGAAAAATCTAAATCATGTATGATGTTATCATTATGATGTTGTAATGTACCAATTAAATCATGTCCATGAAATTGTCTTGGATCATAACAGATTGTATTTAATGCTAATGTATAAATTGATAATTTTGGTGGCATTATTGGTATTTCATGATGACGCCATAATAATATAACAGTTTCAACTTCTAATTGTTTTATCGACAATTCAAATTCTAATTGTTTTGGTAATAGATTTGTTAACGTTTTTATATTTGGATCATTTTGTAATAATTTTAGGATAATTAAAATTTTTGGTGTATCATTACGCCAACCCCAATCCGATTCACGTTGTGTTATCAACCATTTTACTGCCCTATTTACCGGATTTGATAACAAATCATCATTATTATCATCGATATTATCATAAGTTGTAGTTGCCGCCCTTAATACCTCTGTTGTTCCTTTAAATTCAACAAAAAATAAAAAAATTATATATTTTTTATATATAAAAATAAAAAATACCTTTTGTCGTATAGAAAGTCGTCTGTAATTCACTATGTTGCGAATAAATGAACGGTACAAAATAAACCCCTATTAACAACAATAAAACCACCATCTCTATGGATTTTCACGAATTTACCCTTCACCCCCAATTGTTAAACACACAGACGAAAAACTCGTAAATACATGAATTTAATTCTAGAATCAACAACAGTAAGACAACAAAAATAATTGGCTTAAATTAAACATCAAGGCTAGAATAATTACCTGAATTTTTTCGAAATCTACCCCCTTTTTTCTAAAATTTAGGTCGTTCTAATTTTCTCGAAAAAAAACAAAAAAACAATTTGGTGTGGTCACACAGTTGGCTTAGATTCTACTAGACATACTTATATGTATATGCGGATAACTACCACTAATATTAGTGATAGAATAGTGGTGGAAAATCCAGATGAAGCGCCCTCTTTATTTTCACAAACTAAACTGAACATATCGATTTTCCTGCATTGAAAATTCTGTAATAAATTAGACAAAAATAGCTATATTAATTTGATTTAATTTGTTAGAATGAGATAGGTTGTGTCGCCGTTTGGCTTTTGTTTGTATTTAGAACACAACATTAATAGAGGGAATGATTTCAAGTAATATGGGGTAACCCCTTTTAATAAATAAAATGAATGAATCATTTGTCGTCGTATATACATATTTATAATAAACGAAGTCAATATTGATTGAATTATTTAATTTAATTTATTATTCAAGTAATCAAGAGAATTAAATTCAAAATTGGCGCCTTTCATTCGAGTAAATTCTAAACTATTTATGGAAAAACTACTTTATGAGACAATTACTACAACCTATCTTATTCATTTTTTTTTAATTAAATACTATTTTTCTTTATTAAAATTGTTTTACTAGTAAATAGGTTGTGGAAGCTACAGGTAACCCTACAGTTGTAGACAACCATTTATACATTAATGTTATTACATTACCTAATCTATTACGTTAGCCGTAATAGATTAAACAAAGATGTGTAGATTATGTTGAATGCATTAGAATGAGATAGCGTCGTTCATTGGCTTTTGTTTCTTTGAATGAATAGAAGGGAAAATATAGGATAACATCTTTTTATTAAATAAAATGAATGAATCATTTGTTCGTCATCGTATATGTGAATTTGTAATGATTTAATGATCCTAATGATTTCATTAAGTAAATTTTATCTAATTTACAATTCCATTATGTCATTAATCAAGAGATACATACGTGAATGTAGAGAAATTTAAATTTTGCTTATTTAACCTGTAGGTTACTTTAATAAATTTAATATTTATAAAAAATTATATTAGATAATCATTATAATAAATTAACATCAAATATCATTTTCATATTTTACTACAAAAGTTACAAATAGCTGATCGGTAGCTATTTATCTATCAATGTCAACATATTTGTATTATAAATTGCCTAAATTTAAGGCGTAATAAATTGAACAAAAATGCCCAATTCGTATCGAATAAGTTAGAATGAGATAGTAGTGTCTCTGATTGACTTTTGTATATGTATGTATATTGAGTTGCAGAAGGTAAAATGAAATAGCAAAATATAAGGTCGTTTTTGTTTTAATATCTTACCTACCACCCGTTTCAGTTGCTGTATAGTTTATNGTCCATTACTTGCCAAGGGATTTGAAATAGTATATTAAACAACAAGTGCCATAAGTCGACAATTGTTGCACGAGTCCAAATTTCGAATTTCGAGTTTTCTAAAGGACGAGTGCAATATACGACTTAGGACACGAGCTTTTCATACTATTTTTTTCTGTTTTGCCTATTCTGTGTCCTTTTTTACAAAAAAAGTTTGAGTTATGAAATTTAGGGAATTTGGTGGGAGTTGGTTTTACTGATATAACAGTTGAACATTTGAAAATTAATGTCTATTTTGTTTAGTATTTTTGACAGTTGTCAATAACAACGATAACGTTACCAACCGTAAGAAAAAAAATTACTACATTTTCCTTTATTTCACAGTGTATCGAAAAGTACTCATTTCGATACACTAGCGGATTGAATAATATCGCTATTATTGACGCAAAACAGAAAAAATATCTTTAGGATTTATAGTGGGTCCTTGGAAATTATTTGGGCAATATTTGAACCTCGCAGACTATTGGGAAATTGGTGAAAAATCGTTTCAATCGTAAAATGTCGCGATCTCGACCAATCTAAAACTTATCCCAAACAAAGCAGCATTATGAAACGATTCAAGCAAAATAGGTTTTTTTTTCATTTTTCCTCGCGAAATCCTGGAAAAACAGAAAAGTTTGTTTTCCGAAATCGATCATTAATGCAAAAATCATTAGTCACTATTAACTGTTTATTACTTTCAAACCGATAACTCTGTGCTCGATTTCTTTGTTCTTCCCTTTATTACAATTAAGGCACCCACACATCATGTAACGGTTGCATGCGCAACCCGGAACATCTACACATAAGGGGCCGTGCAAGTAATTTTGGACCAATCAGTCTAATCGTATTTGGAATGAATAAAAAAACTGAAAATATTTGGAATCAGAGTACTATCTCTGTCGTCGCTGTGGTTGTGGATGTTTTTCAAAGCCGAAATCTAGGGGTTTCAAGTGTTGCAGCAACTGATAACGGATCTACCATCGTGGGCGGTCGATTAGAAAAGTGGAACTGAGACCACTTGATTGCGGCTTAGAAAAACATCTACAACTACAGCGATGACAGAAATAATACCTCGATTCCAAATATTATCAGTTTTTTTTTTATTCATGGGTTGGCCTTCCAAGTACGATTAGAAGATTTATCTGATTTGTCCAAAATCACCTGTACGGTCCATTAGGTGTGGGTATTCCAGGTTGCACATGCAACCGTTGCATGATGTGTAGGGGCCTTAACATGTAAAAAATAAAAGTCACTTGCACTTCAGTTGTTGTTATGATACCAATGTCAAGGATTTTTTCTTAGAGAAAACACAACGAGTTATCGTAAACAATATTTGCCCTTCGATTTGTAAGTAATAAACAGCTGATAGTGGTTAGGGCTGTCGCTCGAANATAGAGGGCGGCAAATTTGGATTGGTTGACTACATTATTTTGTGCCCTTATTTAAAAAAAGAAAAGAACATCGCACATGATGGGTATTGTTTCGGACATAAAAGCACATGCCCTTTCGATGATATCGAAAGGGCATATCAAATCGGTGATATCAAATTGATATGTTATTTTAAATTTTTTTCAATCAGCCCCCTCCCTCTTCCACTCCCGTAGTCCAATTAGCTCCAAAAACTAATCAACTCGAGCCGCCACCAAATAGTTTGTGCTGCTGGCCAAATTTGAACTCAATCGGTTAAACCGTTTTTGAATAATCGCTGGAGAACCGACAGACGCACATACATACATACACACACACACACGGACCTCAAGCTAAAAGCTTCAAAAACGTGTTCAGGGGACCTCAAAACGTAAAGATCTGGTGAAATCTCGAATTCGAAATTTTGGTCCGAAACTAATAACTTCCCTACCCTCTGGTCGGGGAAGTTAAAAATAGTCCTTTTTGGATTCTGATAATAATTTTTTCAGATTTCAGTTGTAATTTTTCAATTTCTGTTCTATCGTAGAAAAAACAGTGCATCTAACACGAGTGGAAGCGCCCTTTGTGAAACTCAGGTGAATGAAGCACTCGCTAACGCTCATACCTCAACGTACACACACTCGTTTCACAAAGGCCTCGTTTCCAATCTGGATAGATAAATAAGGAACAACTGTTGGCAGTTGTTAGTTGTTAGTTCTTGAGAACCGAATTTTCTAAAGTGTAAACAATTTAAAACTTTAGAAATATCCAATACTTTGTGGAACACTTGAATGAGACACATAAAATTCTTCCTCGTAATTTAGTGTAGTTAGCAAACTTTCATTGTCACATGCGCAAAAATATTGTCTCATATTCAATTAATTTTACCATGTAAACAAATAATTTTGTCATATCAAACAAGGCTATTTTTTTGGTAAAATTATTTGTAGCTATAGCTAAATCATTTGCTTGAATATCAAAATTAATTGTATACCTATACGATAAAATTTTCTAGAATCCCATACGATCGTGACAAAGTTTTTTGGACATGAAAGTTTAACCACTGTATTGTCTATTAATTCATAATTTTTTGTAGCTGAGTGGCTCCAGATGACTTTTTAACAGAAACCTGTTCCATGTCGATTGAATTTATGAAATGATTAATTATACATATGTACATATACAATTATGGATACTATAATAATTAACTGACAAGATCTTGTGTACGTGATGTACAATTTTTGATTGGTACAATTCTATTTTTTTAATTTTTGCTAGATTCAAAATATAACTCCTCAAGTATAGATAGACTATTTTCAATTCCCATAACAAAAATTACCAGTAGATAAAATATTTTGTTATCATTGTCACGGAATAAATATAGTCGAAATTATTACTTCAAGACATCAGTTACGATATAGTCGTGATGCAAACTATTATATCTTTAAAATGTGTTTTAAAAATTTAATTCTTGTATTGTTAACAATTAATTGTTTAATAATATTAGCGAATTGTGCACGTATTTTGTGTGTTGCATCAATACCATCGTACAGCCATCAAATTGTTTATCGTCCAGTTTGGGAGGCATTAGCGAAAAGGGGGCATGAATTGGTTGTCCTAACAACTGATCCATGGGAAGCTCAAAATTTAACAAATATCAAGCAAATCGATTTAAGTTTTACTTATAAATTGTGGCGTGATTTGAAAGCTGCACAAAAGATTGAAAATTTTACCACAAATGTGTTTAAAGTATTGCGAGATTTGTCACAAGTTTTAGATATTATAATGGATAAAGAGCTAGAATATCCACCTGTAAAGAAATTATTGAACGATAAAAATGAACATTTCGATTTGGTAATTGTTGAATACTTCTTTCCAACGATGTTTGCTTTTAGCAACCATTTTAATTGTCCGTATGTTGGTATTTTTTCGCTGGATTTATCGGCAACAACCCATTCATTATTTGGCAATCCAACCCATCCGATCTTATATCCGGATTTTATGCTACCATATGAAAGTTCTATAAATATGACATTCACAGAACGTTTCCGGAGTACAATTACAATGTCCCTTATAAATATATTTATGTGGTTCAATGGCTATAGTGTTACAGAACCTACTGTTGAGAAGCATTTTGGTAAAAATCTACCGCCAATAGAGGAAATTATGAAAAATGTTAGTTTAATCTTGATTAATACAAATCCATTATTGAATAAACGTCCATTAGGACCGACAACGATAGCTTTCGGTGGTGGTGTCCACGTTCAACCACAAAAACCATTACCAAAGGTAATTTTAACAACTTTTACAAAAATAACTTAATAAAACAACCAATATCCAATGAATTGTAAAATCTATACCAAGGATAATTATCCGATGTACTGTAACATACCTCAAAATTGGGAAACCGACAGGAATCAGCAATTTTTTTTTAATTAAGAAAAAACCAAAAGTATCCCTTAAGACTGAACGTCACCAATGCAAAATTTACGACATTTTTATAAATTTCAAAAAGACATTGCCCATTTTCGAAAATTAGCTCTGTATTCAATACAATATTGTCTTAAGCGACCTATCGTCGGTTCATCGGATATTGCATCGATTTTTCTTTCTTAGGATCTATCGGAATTTCTCGATGGTGCCAAGAATGGTTTCATCTATTTCAGTTTAGGTACTAATGTTAATGAGTACAACGTAAATCCAGAAATGCGTCAAATTTTCTTGAATGCTTTCCAAAAATTACCGTATCGAGTCGTATGGAAATTCAATGTCGATATACCAAATCTACCAAAAAATGTCAAAATCGTCAAATGGGTACCACAACAAGACGTCTTAAGTATGGATTGTTTACTTAAATATCATTTGAAACGTATTCAATTGATGTGTTTAACTCTAGGACACCCAAATGTCAAATTATTTATCACCCAAGGTGGTCTACAATCGATGGAAGAGGCAATCTTTATGAACGTACCGTTAGTTATTGTGCCATTTTTTAGTGACCAAAAATCGAACGGTGACAAAATGATGAGACGTGGTGTTGGTTTAGTTGTTGATAAAGACAAATTAAATGAAAATATATTACAGGAGACTATCGAAGAGGTTATCAATAATGAAAAGTAGGCATTCGACTGTATTTAGCACCAAAGGTTTAGTAATGAAGCTTTTTTATTGGCAGATATAAAGCAAAAATGATCGAAATAGCTGAATTATCAAAAGACCAACCCGGTTCAAATATTGATAAGGCTGTATGGTGGATTGAATACGTTTTACGTCATAATGGTGCTAAACATTTACGTAATGAAGTTGCGATGGAGTTACCATGGTATCAATATTACTTGTTGGATATTTTTGCAGTATTATTCGCAATTTTAGCAACTGTTATCTATGTGGTAAGAATCATTTTCAAATTAATCCTGAAGAAAATCTGTTCGAGAATAAAATTGAAAAAAAATTAAAAATGTAAAGGATGTTAAAGAAATAATGTTCATTCTTAAGTTTAATTAACAGTGTAGATACGAAAAAATAAAAATTATCGTTTCAACCGTTTAAAGTATAACTTTTATTCAAAACTGTTTTGTTTAAAATTTACTTTTTTTTGTCAATTGAGTGGGGTTTTACCTTTCATTTCAACTGATTTGCGTCACAGGATTAAGATAAAACTAAATATTAATTTGTTTACTAGTAGCACTATTTAGGACAAAACTTCTTGGCTAGTTCTATTAATGGGTGAGCAATTCGAGAAAATAAAAATTTAATAAGTCTTTTTTTTAATTTTGCGTCAACAGTGGCATGTTAACACTTAGCCGACCAAATAGGACTTTCGTCATATTCGACCGAACGTCGTTGCAGGACCGCTTCAGGAGATCCTCTCCACTTTAACGCGAGCTGATGTCCGACCGATCTGGGAGATCTATCCCTTTGATTTCAAGGCTGTTTTTCTTATCATAAATATAACTGACCATTTGAATAATTCTCCAATTTTCAAACTGTAAGTATCGAGAAAGTGTGCGGTGGACAGGGTTGGTTGAATTTCTCCCAGCGCGGTGGAAATCGTACGGTCCGAAACGCGCGGTCGGCTAAGTGTTAAGATAACTAAGACTATGTTTTAATACCTGTTAAGACGCAGCTTTAGTGTACTTTCAAAGAGTTTGAGCGGTTGAATTGTAAACTGAATTTTTAGTTGTTATATCAGCGGTGGCAACCAAATACCTCAGTTTTTTGTGTATAAAATCAATGTTCACGAAAAACAAACGTGCGTACAACAACACTTGGAACTTCTACTTTCCTTCACGATCTTGAAACAAACAACAGTTTAATTTAAAAAAATATTATACCAATTACAAAAGGTTCCGCATAATGCAAATGACTTCATATTTATCAAAATTTCGAAAAACGCCAAGATAGGTAACTTTTTATTTTTTAATTATTTTTTTGTGGCTCAGTCAAAATGACTCTACCAGTTACCATCGCGAAGAAATAGCGCCATGATCAACTTTTTTAAATTAGAACCCATATTTTTGAATTTTTTTTCTGGAAGAGCATATTTTTCTGCGTTCAGACATGTAAAAATTGCAGGGGATTACATGAGAAAATTTTCGAGAAAAAATTATTAAAGTTTCTAAGATAGCACATTGGACAATTTTCACAAAGAATTCTGCTGTACACCACAACCGATTTCGACAATTTATCTGTTTTGTCTTTTAGTCTCGTAAAATACAAATTGAATTTTTTTCTTAAATAAAATGAAACCAATTTAATATTATAATTTTCCAACAGTCTCTTCGTGAAAAAATAATTAATGATGGAAAACTAAAGTACAATTTGCATTTATTAGAAAGAAGGGGAACATTATCTAAAGCAATAGAATTATTAGTAATAATTGTACTTTTTTATATTCTATATCCCCACATGCAATTACTAATTATCTTCCACTGATAACCATTGTTTTTTAATTGTAATATAATTTTTTTCAAATTGTTTTCGTGATAACAGCTGTCATTCAACGTAGACATTATGTGTAAAAGGTTCATAATAGCGTTAGTTTCATGGACAAGAGTATGGTTAGAATTGTAGTTTAAAATTCTACCAGAGTTCGACGCTTTTGGTACCAATCTGTTTTAAGAAACCGATCTTCCCTAATCAATAAAATATCTAAAAATGGTATCATACAACCCTGTTCAGTTTCCATGGTAAACTTGATAGCGGAATGTGCCGAATTCAAAGCATTCAAAATCTCTTCTTTCTTCTCTGAGTTTACGAACAATTAGAGAATCATCAACATATAATTTTACAAAGCCGATATCACAACCATGTCTCAAAAATACTATTCGAGTGGTGTTTTTTGCGAGCGCAGAGTATATGTATTCCGCCCGAGAATCGACAACGTCGCTTGTCACGCTCACGTTAGGATAAACAGTCTTTCCCTCTATATTTGCCACTCCCAGAGGGCGAGAATATGCTTTTTGCACTTTCGGGACTAAAGTGAGATTTTAGTCCCTCNTTTTCTATACAATTTTCCTAATTTTCAGGAGCAACCTTGGCAGAAACACCCCAAAATTTTGAAAATGATGGTAAAACCCTGTAAAATGACCAAAGAAGAGCACTAAAAGGTAAGAAATCAAGTTGGTTAATAATTATACGTTAATTTGTCCTGAAATAGGAACAAATCTACTCTATATTGAGGCAAATTTAGGCATGCTGAAAGTTTAGGGCATGATTAGGCGTTTGTTTTATTAATTTTATTGATTTGTTAAAGTAAATGAACATTGTTGTACTGAATATCGTTACAAAAATGTCCCACTGCGTACGATTTGAAGAAAATTAGGCATTTTAGTTTCAGATTTTAGTAATTTATTAAGATAGTTCTGCGTTCAGGCATGAAAAAATTGTAGGGGGTTACATAAGAATATTTTCTAGAAAAAAGTTGTTAAAATTTCTAAAATTTTCAGTCATTACAATTGCCATGCATCGGCATAATAAGTGGAAAACAATGCCTCTGAATAAGCATTACAAGCATTCATTTACTAATGGATCAAGTAGGCATAGGTTGAATATTTGACATAATTATAGACAACATGGCGGATTAAATTATCAAAAATAAAAATGAGAAATTTGAATGATTGTTAGCAATCCCCCTTTCATCTCCACTGCTAGAAAGCATCCACATTTGTCATTTTTATTTTTGACAATGTAATCCGCCTATAATTATGTCAAATTTTCAA
>JACDRP010000927.1:0-17787 GCA_013841185.1 Hycleus phaleratus | reverse complement strand
TTATCAAAATCGGAGAGGGACAGTTGTGTCCATTTCCTTGTCAGTTTAGTACACGATTTCAGGGAATGTTCCTGTTAAAAATGGTACGAACCGTGTAAAATAAAGTGAATTTATTCATATAAAATAATTTAACTAAAATTCCTCCTTATATACAAATTAATTAATTAAAAAAATATCAACATTTACCAATTCAATTAACGAATTGTTTAATCATTAACTATCATTGTTATCTTTAAATTTCATTACCTTATTCTTTCTAACAGCAATCGGTGATTTCTTCTCATTACCGGACTCATTATCCGAACTATTATGCGCCGTTGTCATCGTTATATTTTTATTACTATTCGTTTTATTACCACAAATCTCATCACTAACACTTTTACTTTTGCGCCGTTGTCGTTTATTATCTTTAACGAATTCAATCAATTGTTTGAAACGTTGCTCCCAAAATTCGTTCTGTTTTTGTACAACATCGTTATGTTTAAAAATAAATTCATGATCGTCCGGCAATAATAATTCCCAACCTTTATTGTGGCTCAATTTTGAGAATCCAGTAAATATTTCACTAACCTCCTCCGACGGTATCTTCATCACTGATGACACTTTTTTACGCTCCACATACTGATTCTTTGTAAACAAATACAACTAAAACAAACAATTATAAATAAATTGATAATATCGGGTGTACCACAGTAATTTATTTCGATAATATCGTAGCTCGATCCATTGGATTTTTGCACGGTTGAATAAAGCTACGACATTGGCCAATTGTGGTACACTTAGCAATAACCTACAACATAATCTCGGGCTTGGCACATTAATTCAGCCCGTACGCCGCTAGTGGAAGAACGCGTGTTGTTTGGATATAAAACATCCGATTTGACGATCCAATTTCCACGGACTAGAACCGCAACTTTCGGTAATGTCTTCAATAGGATTTCATTCGTTAAGCCCTCACCGCCGGCTAATGTCATTAATAATTGATTAAACTGGATAATATTTGCTACTTTTAACAAACATCGTAACTGTTCTAGAATTGGTTTGGCTCTCAATGCATGCAGACTCATTATATGCGACGGTAGCGTCGGTTCAACAATTTTCTGTTCTTGATCTTCCGGTATTAAAACCCGCAAATACTCGTTATTCGTCAAATTGATAGCCTGTCCGGTCGGTTGATTATTTTCAGTTAACAATTTCAATTTTTCAACTTGACTCAATGAACTGGTCTCCGGATGGATTTCGCATTCCTTCCACGATTCTTCGGCACGTTTCGCTTCCATTGCTTTGAAATTATGCGTTGTTTTCGTTTTCTTCCAACGATCATCGTTCTGTTTAAATTTAACGGTAATCTGTTCGATATTATCATTATCATTATGTTCATTATCACTACTATCATTATCCGAATCGGTTTTTAAATGTTTCCGTTTTTTGATTTTATCCAAATAACTGAAATTCGGCCGGAATTGGAACAAATTCTTCAATGTCGTCAAATGGATTTCTTTTCCATTATAAATTAGGGCGGCATATTTGGTGGGATTCTTGATCGGTTTCGTGCCTTTCACGAACACTTTATCGACTAATTGATTTTCGAAGATTACATTTTTATTATTCTTCGTATCATTGTCCAATACTGACGATGATGATGGGCTACCATCGATGTCTTGTGCTGTTATCTCAGCGATATCGCTATCGAAATTCGGCGATTCTACATCGATACCAATCTCCAATTTGATGTCTTCATTGTTCGGCTTGAAGAAACCCTTTCTAATCGGCACTTCATTCGGTAGATTCTTCGGTAGGAAATTGTATTGTAACGCGAATAGACGTTGTTGTAGACGGGTTGCATGATAAATTGGAATCTATCAATTAGATGAAAAACGTGATTTTAATATAACCTAAAATAGAACAACTACAAATTAGGCAATTTACCTCCTTTACAATCGGATCATCATCCTGGATTGAATTCGAACATTCCGGATGAGAATTTTCCATAATTCAATTAGTTATTCGCGAATATGTTCAAGTTACGCGAGATTCAACGCAACTTTTTAGGTTATGATAGGTCGTGATATTTGCAACAGTGTTGTCAAGTCTAGTTTGTTGAAAACAAATAACCTAGATTGTCGCGAAATTTGGATAATTCTGGATAATAAACTTGGTTTAAATTGCTTTAATTTTTAAATTTAATAGTTTTATTTCTGTAAATATGATATTTAGATTTAGATTATAATAAATATCTATGTTAGAAATTCTGAATTTGGCGGATTTAAATCGAGAGTTGGCAACGTTCCAATTCTAACCTCTAAAATTGTCCAAAAATTATAACAATGTCTTATTGTTGAAGAATGGCAAATTCTGGTCATTGTTGTGTAATCGGTTGCAATAATTACAAGAAAATCAACGAAAATGTTAAATTTTATAGTTTTCCCGACAAATTAAAAGAACCAGAACGTCGACAACTCTGGATCGATGCTATCAATCGAAAAAAGTAACCAGCCCCAATTGCAAATATCGAGACGTTATTTTCGATTTCTAATTTCAGTGAAGACGGTCGTTTATGGGCGCCAACAACCGACGATAAGATCTGCAATCGGCATTTTACCAACGGTCAAAAAACCGATAATAAATCAGAACGCGGATATGTACCGACAATTTTCCCAGTGCAAACCGAACTAATTCAAGTGAAACATATTGAAAATGACCATCCTTATGCTGCGATAAAACAGAGGAAATCAACGCAATACGAGATGTTTTGCGAGAAAAGATTCGAGAGAATTCAAAAATATAAAGTGACGAACAAACGAATCAAATCGGAGAGAAATTGGAATGTTTGCATGATCGGTATGAACGGTCAAATGTTTAAATTACCGTCTCAAAATCAAAATGAATCGAATCTCGAAACATCAACTTCGTTGAAATTCCACGGTATTGATAGTCTGGAGAATGAGCAAGATTTGCGTCATTTCACCGGCGCCTCTCCGGCCACTTTCAAACATTTCCTAACGTTATTAGACGAGACAAATCAACAATTATCGACGTTTCTCAGTCAAAACAACGTTCTTTTATTGTTTTTGATGAAAATTAAAATTGGGGTGCGTTTTAACGTATTGAGCGATTTCTTCAATGTACACCGAACAACAATATCGAGAATATTTGCGAATGTTTTGACGATTTTAACGAAACAAACACAAAATTCCTTAGTATGGCCTGGAATCGGTTCAATCAAACTACCTGTACCGGAGATTATGCGAGGAAATTATCCCGATACACGGGTTATTGTCGATATTATCGAAATTGAGACTGAATTTCATACAAACAACAATATCGGACGTAAAATCAACGATAAGTACACTTTTAAATTCGTATTAGCCTTAAATCCGAATGGTGTTGTGTGTTTTAAATCGAAATGTTATAATGGTACAATTAGTGACAGAGAATTGGTTCTAAATTCGGAAATTTTCCAATTATTCGAACCGAATGAAACGGTGATTTTTAACAGAAATATCCCCAATATACGAGACAATCTTAGAAATGATGTTTGTATAGTAGAACCGCCATTTAATCCAAATTTTAAAGCGTATATTGATCAATTAATAAGTAGATTTCATTATTATAATATACTGAAACCGATTCCAACGAATTTATTTCGTTATATCGATAATATTGTTCATATGATTTGTATTTTAGTTAATTTCCAAATACCGGAAGATCGTGCTAATAAATAACCGATGATTGTTGAAAATTTTATTACACTACCTTCAATTATACGAACTGTAGAATTATGGCCGAAAAAGGTAGAAATATCGTTTTAAAAGTGGAAGAATTGGTGTATATCATTAATTTACACGGTTTTATCTCAATCAGTGTAAATCGAGGGATATATTCGAATATCGACATGTAGATGGCGTTAAAGAATGTCATCAAATATGAAGATAGAAATCTGTTTTGTTCACACAACATAACCTCAATTTTAATTGTCAAAATTGGATTATCAACAAAAATAGTAACAATGACTTCGTTATTTGATCAGTTCGAACAGGCTTCAATTAAAACAGGCAATAATAATTATACAACAGCTGAAATGGTAATTTTTCTAAATATTTTCACGAATTAAATTTTATATTATTTGAAATAGGGAACATTGGGTTATATCAATATGAGTTTAGAAGCTGAGAAGCCGATTTTTAGTAAAGTTAAGAAAGATTTCACACCATCCGATAAGATAACACACGTTGCTGTATCGAATAAACAATTAGCTATGGTTATGGCCAATAATGTACTATTTCGAATGAATCTACACAATCCACAAGAACAAGACGGTATCGATTTGAAATTCGCTTGAAATTCTAAAATAAATCGCAATCGTTTCCAGAGATCTCTCTAACGAAATACATGGCGACCGGCCGATTAACGAATCTATTCATGGACCCGACCGGCAATCATCTGTTATTAACATTCATACCAAAATCACCAACAGAAAACGTACCGGAATTGTTGTATTTATCGCGCAAACAGAACAAATTGAAAACAACAGCGAAATTTCGCGGACATGAATTCACCGAAATCGGTTGGAATCATTTGAATGAATCTGCAGTAACGACCGGCTCGATATTGTTGGGTACATCGAAAGGTTTAATTTTCGAAACGGAAATCGTCTTGGATGGCGATAAGTTCTTTACGTCGGGATTTTCATCCGGATTGGAACAGTATTGGCGGCAGGTAATTGGAGATGTTTTAGTTGTTTTTTTTGAATTGATTGTAATTTTTGATTGATTTTTACAAGCTACCGAATTATTTACCTTTGTATGGCAATAGAGAAGTTGATGGTTTGGTATGTGTGATTGTATGATTGTTTGTTTTTTATCAATTTGTAAATTCTATCCCTTAATTTCCGATAGACAATATTTTAGAGTTTAGAAATTCATCATAAAAGGGATAGAATTTGTTAAAATACCCCCTATAATTAAATTTGAATTAATCAAAATTCGTGTTAATTTAGGTGTTTGATGTTGGTAAAGGTTCAAATACACCAATTACCGGTTTAGAATATTTCAAAATAACAAATACTGATCGTTTTACAATATTTGTAACAACACCAACTCGTTTATATTTATTTACTGGTCGTTGTAATAACGATGAACGTCCATTATTACAACAAATCTTTACCCAATATTTAAATATACCAGAAATTGATACATTCATCGAATATCCAAGTAATTTACGTTATTCAAAATTGAAATTCTGGTCAGAAAATCTAATCCTACCAGATTCATTCATATGGATGGTTGAAAAGGGTATAATTTATAGTCGTTTGAATCTATTCGAAGATAATAACATCAATAAAATCAAAGAGAAATTGAAATTAATCAAATACCCAAAATCAATCTATCAAGACTATTCGATATCGATCAAATATCCAATTAATATCGAATTAACTGAATTTCATATATTATTAGCCTATACTGATACAATAAAAGCTGTATGTTATCTAAACGATGAAATAATCTACGAAGACAACTACAATGAGGCTTTTGGTAAATTAATAAATTTAATTAAAGACGAAATAACTGGCCAAATTTGGGCGATTAGCGAGAATGCAATCTTCCATTTTAAAATCTTCAATGAAGAACGCAATGTTTGGCAAATTTTCTGCAACAATCAACAATTCGAACTAGCCAAACGTTATTCGAAACGCAATCAATTGTGTTACAATCAAGTTTTAGTAAAAGAAGCAGATATGTTGTTTAACAATCAACAATACGAATTGAGTGCCCAACGGTATGCTGAAACACAAACCAGTTTCGAAGAGATTTGTCTGAAATTCATCGAAAACAAACAACAGGATGCTTTAAAAATATTCCTCCGTTCGAAATTGGATACGTTAAAACAACAAGATAAAACCCAAATTACCATGATTGTAATTTGGGTAATTGAGTTGTATTTGAATAAATTAGAAGAGAAACGTTTGAATAATTTAGAACAAACCCACCAATACGGTGAGATACAGAAAGAATTCGAAACGTTTCTAGCATTGAATGAAGTTTCGGATTGTATCCGTAAGAATAAATCAACGATATACGAATTGATGTCGAGTCATGGTGATAAAAATAATTTGATCAAATTTACGATTTTAAATAAAGATTTCGAACAATTAATTCGTCAACACATCTATAAAAACGATTACCATGAAGCTTTGGAAGTTTTAAAGAGTCAAAATAATTACCAATTGTATTATCAATTTGCGCCGATTTTAATACAAAATATACCGAAACCGACAATTAAAGCGATTATTGAACAAGGTAGAAAATTAATAGCGATCAAATTATTACCGGCTTTGGTTACTTGTAATGATGATTATCAAGTACGTGAAGTTATCAAATATTTAGAATATTGTATTGATGTATTGAAAAATACAGATAAATCGATACATAATTTTCTAATATCATTATACGCGAAATACGATCAAAAGAAATTGTTAGAATATCTAAACAAACAAGGACAAGAATTAAGTTTAATCAACTACGATATTTATTTCGCTCTACGTTTATGTCAAGAATATAATTTAACTGAAGCTTGTGTACAATTATCGGGATTGTTAGGCATGTGGGAGGGTGCAGTCGATTTAGCGTTAACGATCGATTTAAAATTGGCTAAACAACTGGCCGATATGCCGCCAGAGAATGATGTTGAATTGAGGAAGAAATTGTGGTTGAAAATCGGTACATTTACTTGTAATTTCTATAAATAAGATAATTGTTGAATTTTTGTAGCTCAACATGTTGTAAGCGGTAAAAATGATATAAAACAAGCAATGGAATTCTTGAAACAATGCGATTTAATACGGATTGAAGATATTTTGCCGTTTTTCCCCGATTTCGTTACCATCGATCATTTCAAGGAGGCTATCTGTGATTCGTTGAAAGTAAGTCTTCATTATTTACGGGATAATAAATTTTTGGCCAAATAAACTGCGAATTAGTGACATAGATTGTAACTTGACGCGTTCTATTTAGTCAATAACGCTTCAAGCTTCGACCTATGTTTAGATACAGTTGAATCCAACGTGCCTGCATCTCGATTAGAGTCGTAAATTGATTCATACTCTTAAAAATTGTCAAATTTAGTAAAATTGAATACTCACTATCTGCTGCGATAGTTTTTCCAAACATTTCATTTCTCCCAATTGAATCTTTTCTCTTCTTCGATTTAATTCCAGGAGTATAATCAGCACATTCAAGACTTGAAGGAGGAAATGGAAGAGGCAACGAAATCCGCCGAACAAGTCCGCAACGAGATCCAATCGTTCCGTAATCGTTACACTTTTATAACGAGCGATGCCACCTGTGAAGTGTGCAGTTCGATATTAATGACAAAACCATTTTATATGTTCCCATGTCAGCATAAATTCCACACTGATTGTCTTCTAAATGAATTGAATCCACTATTAGGTAGATTATTCGGATTCTTCTACGATTCATAATTGATTTTGTTTATTTAAGGTCCTGCAAAGAAGAATAAATTAGCAAATTTAGAACGTCAATTGAAAGTGTTAAATAATCAAACGAATCTAGATAATGCTAGTACTGGTTCTGGTGTATCGGCTAGAGAGTTGATTAAATCAGAAATTGATAATATTGTAGCATCTGAATGTTTGTATTGTGGTGAAAATATGATTAGAAATATTGATAAGCCATTCATTGAAGATTTCGAATATGAGAAAATCCTAAAAGAATGGGAATAAACATTATTAACAATATTAAATTAACTTTTTATTGTTTTTGATTATTTTAACTATAATTGTATTGTAGAAGAATCAAAATAAAACTCAACACTATAGTTGCTTCATTTTTGATGTTCATTTCTTGGTTTTCACTCTTTTTCATAAATAATTTGTTTTCCTCTTCTATTTTTAAACAATAGAGTAAAAAAAAATTAAATATTAACAACATACACTTAATTATTAAAACTATTTACAAAGTTACAAGGTACAATAAGAACAGGCAACTTTTCTTTTTCATTTCCTAGAAAAAAGGTAACAATTTGGGGGCATAACTGAAGCACCTTGGTTATTTTAAAAATCAAATAAACAAAAAAATAGGAGAAATGCGTACATCACAATCAAAAAACCTCAGTCTCCTAAATCGTGTCGATTTCCACTATTTTTCAAAATTTTATTGTCGATAACAACTAATGGAAAAGCAAAAAGAAGAAAAATCTAACAAAATCGACGAGACTGCAGGAATATTCAACAAATCAATTTCAAGATACACTTACTAATTAATTATTTACAATGGACTTTTGTTTTTGTAGTAACTATCGTTTAACATCCACAATACTAAATCTCTATCAATAAGATTACATAAATTTGTGGGAAATTCTGATAAATAAACTCGAAATTTGTTAAAAAATTATAGGAAACTAAAATACAACAATTTATCGATTCAATTGTCGCTAAATTTATAATCTCAAGTCGACAAATTGTTGTAAACGATTTATAAATAATTGCACAACTTAATTTTGTTAATTTCTCTTTAAATTTAAGATCACCTGAGTTGAGTGACTTGTTATTTATAATTTCCAATTATTCTATTGTTGATTTGTCGTAAATGCACTTATACCATTATTAGCCATTTCATCCATAATTCGCGATACATAAGCGGCAACATCAACATCCTCCTGTTGTGCACGTAAAATAAACGGATCTTGTAATAAACGATTGTACTTTGGTCTTAAATGTTCCAATTTAATTAAACTAAATCACAAATTTATTAATATTTGAATTGATAATTAAAAACATTCACCTACCATGTATTTACAAAATTAACAAATTCCGATGTAAAAGTATTCGCATTATGATTAACAGTCAATCGTGGTGGATCACCGTTAACAACTTGGTGTAATTGATCGAAAACTGACGACCATCGTGGATATGGAAAATGACCGGTGGCTACTTCCATTAATGTTATACCTAACGACCATACGTCGCTTCTTACATCATACCCCCTAGCCGTTTGTGGATCTATCCTTTCAGGCTAGAAATTCCCCAAAATTGGATTATTATTTTTTTTATAATTTGTAATAATTACAGCCATATACGGACGGCATCCGGCATCTCTAGTCCTAGCAATCGAATCAACCAATTGTCCAGATATACCAAAATCACATAATTTTATATTACCATTCCGATCTAATAATATATTACTAGGTTTAACATCACGGTGTATAATTTTCAATTCTTCTTTTAAATAATTTAACGCTTTTACTGTCGCTAGTGCAATTTTACCTAATATTGGTTCAGGTATACGTTCATTTAAACGTTCATAAATGAATTTATAAAATTTATCTAATGATGTATCCATTAATTCCATACAAATCCAACAATCCCCCTATTTAGAAGAATAAACATAGAAATTAACTGAAATAAGGCACCAGACTCAGCTCCTTAAAAACGGAATTTTCCTTTACTTTTCACTCGAAAATCCACCGATTCATTGGAAAGAGCAAAATTATACACTATTCAACTCGCATTTTCCAGGTCAAAACAAATCAATTTTGCGACGATCTTAATTCTTAATCGTTTTGTGTGTAGTTATTTGGTGAAAATCGCGAATTATCCAAAAACTACCATTTTTCTTGATTTTTTGGGAAAATTACCGAGCCAATCTGGAAATTTCTTGCATATTTCCACCTTTAACTCAAAATCTCCAGTAAGTGCTCTTCCCAACGAGCCATAGCACTCGATTTTTGGGCAAAAATCAAGGAGATTCCAGTTATTTAAGGAACTATAGCCTGATCGTTTTACGCAATTATTGAGTAATACTTCTTTAAATAGAGCACCATAAAACTGTACAATATATGGACAATCGTTACTTTTCATTACAACATCTAAATCCATCAATAATTGTTTCTGTTCTTTCTCATCAACTGTCGAACGTATCCGTTTAACAGCCAATACAATATTCGATTTACGATGGATCATTTTATTTACAGTACCAAAACCACCACGTCCTATCTCCCCAATATCTTGTAAATCGTCTGATGTAAAATCGTAAGTTTGTCCATTTATTTGTAGTTTACCAGACGAATTCATTGATTGGCAAATTTTAAAACGTGAATCCCTACAATTTACAATCAAAACTCACATAAAAATCTTGAAAAAATTTACAAAAATTTGTTGTTAATTGTAAAAAAACCAAAAACAAAATCAACAACAAGCACAATTACAATATAGGGGAGTTAATGAATGACACCGTTTGTTGTATTTGTGTGCGTGAGTAGAAAGAGTTTATAGCAACAAATAGAACACCCAAAACGACCGGTTTTACCTTGATTTCATTCGTAAACAACAGCCACCAACACTGTGAAGCAATCACATTAAATCTCTCAAAAATTTACTCAATTACTCGTTTATTTATTTATTTTTTCAATTAAGAAATCAATTAAGAATTAACAACTAACCGTGTACGATCGATTGCCGGATCGATGGCACTCTTCGTAACGGCCGGCAGGCACATTTTCGGCCGATTTGGACCAGCAGCTATACCGATACGTTCATTAACACCACCTGGCTGGCTGGGCAACGGTCGGAAACCGAACGAATTATTCGTTGGGTGCGATGGAAATTCCATCCTCATTAGCGTCCGTTTCACTATCAACATAATTAATTCATTAATTAAATAACAATAACAACAATCGAAACTTTTTGACAGAAACAAATGAACAATTTGACATACCTTGGTTGCTTTGATCACCCATTCTATCGTTTTTAGCCAATTAACTTGCAATTTTCTCGAATATTTCGCTATTAATTGCGTTATTTTATTAACGAAACTAGTTTGATTTATTTTCGAGGGGAAACATTCTATTTTTGTTGCAAAAATTTAAAGAATTACCAGCAAATGGCACACACGACCAAACAAATGACAGTCGCCATTTTAATACGCTGGCGCAAAACTAAAGCCGCAATCACACCGAATTTCCGCCAATTAAAACCAAATTTCCACAACAAAATCAATTTAATTACAAATCTTCAATTGTGTTACAACTGATATTTGTGGAAAATTATTTAAATTTGTGTTTTTTTTTGTACGTGTTAATTAGGATATTGTAGTAAATCTAGTGTGCGCTCGGCTTTAGTATTTGGGGTATTTTGCGATTACAGGATGGCCAACTTGAGAGTTGTGCTCGGGAGATTTAAAGTTTTTTCCAAAAATTTCCAAAAATTCAGGTAAATTATTATCGAAAATTAATAAAAATTGAATTTACTTTTAATTTTTGTTATAATTCGATCAATATTCCTTATAATTATGAAAATTATTGAGGTTATGTTTGTTTGTAGCCCCCTTGTCCAGAGACATGACATGTCCAGTTATGCCAGTTATTATATCAAACCAGTCCATAAGAAGGAAGACTTGGACGAATTAGCGAAAAATGGGGAATTACAGAAACTAACACATGTCCCAGTCCGGGCGGCTTTAAACGACCAAACTTGCTCGTATATGCAAGATAATTCAGTCAAGTAATCGATAATTTTATCGAATTCCTGTAATTTAACCATTAAATTTCAGTTTATTCATCAATTATATAATGAAAGATGGTAATAAAATCCTGGCTCGGCAATTAGTCGAGACAGCTTTCGAGAATATCAAACGCATGCAATTGGAGAAATACCACAAGTGTCAGGATGTTGAAGAGAAGGCTAAAATCGAACTGAATCCCCGTGCAGTTTTCTATAAGGCCGTTGAAAATTGCCAGCCGTTGTTGAATTTGATGCCGATCAAACGGGGCGGTGTACGCTACCAAGTACCGGTGCCGATAACGCAGAAACATAGCCAATTTCGGGCGATGAAATGGCTCATTGAAGCCGCCACAGATAAAGATCCAAATGTACGATTCCATCTACAACTGGCCCGGGAATTGATCGATGCCTCGTTGAATACCGGACGGGTTATCAAACGGAAACAGGATCTACATCGGCAATGCGAAGCGAATCGCGCCTACGCCCATTACCGATGGAGTTAAATTGAAACAATTAAAGATTGGATTTATTCTAGTATTTTGCAAAGATACGATCGAATTTGTCTCGATCTAAAATCCCATAATTTGTACATAATTTTAAGGTGGTCTTTGTAGAATATTGGCGAAATTTCAAATATAAAGGATCGGTAAATGAACGAGACAATTCCGAAAGTGGTACAATATCGTTTTGTTTCACAATAATATCCTTACGATTACCCCAAAAATCCACATAAGCAATCTTTACATCATCCGTTCCTTGTTTCGTATAAATAATTCCAATAAATTTATTAAACAAAGTACCAAAACTGTACAATGGTACTAGGCCAGATAGTGCTACAATCAAGGCAAATAATAGATCGTCATTTGTGACATAATTAAATTGATAACACAACACTGAAGTCGATGGTAATATAACCAAACTTATACCACTATAATACAATTTTAAACGATTTATTAAACTAATATGATTGATGTATGGGAATTTATAAATGGGTTGGTAGTTTTTTGCAAAATTCGATAAGTTTCTCGTTGAAATTTGGGTAAGTCGCGGTACCCCCAAACATAACCTCAACATATTCGCACAATAACGCAACTGTAACATTTACAAATTTTCAAAATTAACAATAATTACTTTAATCGGCGATTTTTTTTATAAAATTGTAATTAATACAATTTAGGGCCGCTTTATTTTTATGTAATTTACAGTTTTGGGGTCACTGGTATTCGTTTGATTCACGTTTGATTACAACAAGTGGCGCTATCTGTGTCGCCGATTGACTGTTCGACAAAGATCAATAGACGAATCGTTTGAGTTAAAGTGCGATAGCGATAGGGTGATAGTCGTATTGCGCAAGCGCCTCGTGAGAAATGTCAAAATTAGGTTAGTTTCCCCGTTAGTCAACTTTTAATTGTTAGAATTAATTAGAAAAATGTCGTAAATTAACTAAAAATATACTCTGGAAACTCGTACAATTAACCAAATAAAAATGAGCAGTCGATACCGTACAAATGATTCATCTCATGGTAATTTAAAATTGTTTTCTCTAATAAATTAATTTATCTTAACCTAAACACAACCTTCGATATATCCTAGAATTTCCAGTTGTTTTTGTTAATTTTTTTCGATAATTTTAAAAAAATCTTGAAAATTCGTCAGTGTTTGATTAGGTAAGGAAGGGTCAAGGGAGCGTTCGCGGTCGCCGGCACAACGGTCCAAATTCAAAGATGAAATCGTCGATGATAATAGCCGAAGACTGCCAGAGAATGTGTCGTTAGATGCGAAGAAACGTTTGAAAAATATCGGAATACAGATGAAATTGACGTCAACACAGAAACAGTTGGCGCAGAACAAACCGAAAATGACCGTGGCGGCGGCTTTCAACCAAGACAGCGACGACGAACCGGAGGAGATGCCCCCAGAGGCCCGGATGAGGATGCGGAATATCGGCCGGTAAACGACTTCTAGACTGGATTCAATTATGAATAAAATCGTAAATTTTAGGGATACTCCGACGTCATCGGGGCCGAATTCGTTCGGTAAAACCAAACAGGGATTCTCCGATTCGAAGAAAGTTTTCGAAAGGAATTTGAAGGAGGCTATCGAGAATAGTAGCGAACAAGATTAGTTTACAATTCGGAATATTTCTGTTCTTGTTAATTTGTTTTAAAATAAATTTTAAACTAAGTTTGTTTTCGTTTATTTTTTAAGAAAATCGATAATTTATTTCCTTTGTGGAACTGCAGCTCGGGCGTTGTCACGTCCTGGGAAATTGCGCTGTGGTGGTGTACGAATTCGGCGGTCTTTCTTGCTGCGATTACGTACGACTTTACTGTGGATAGCGCACGATACGCAATAATGCAATTTTGCGTACAATTTCGGCAATACATACTCTATAAATTTACAATAATCTCAACAATTCGATTATTAATTGTATCGATACTTACGCGAGTATACTGAAGCTTCAGTGATATCACGAACAGCCGCCGCTTCGACAATATTCCTTATAACGAATTTTTTAATCGCCTTGTCTTTGGGCACACAACGGGCGCAATTCGTGCACCGTACAGGCTTAACATGCCCACGACCATGTTTAGAACGGCCACCGTTACGTCGTTTACAAGTCTACAACACCACGCCGTTGATTTTAGGTTATGTTAACAAATTATAATCAATAAAACGCTATTTATATCAAATGAAATAAAGTCGATAATTTCCAATAAATCTGGCCAAATTTTTATGAAAATTATCGAAATTTATTGGAGAAAACTCAAAAAACTTACCATAGTAAATCAACAAATCGACGATTCAAAATGGAGAACTTCCTAGGGGAATTTTCGGTTAAATCTAGTGATTTTTATCTGTCATGGATGTAGAGCATTAGCGGTAAATTTAAATCAATTCCGATTTTTTGTAGATTTAGAAATTAGAGAAATCAGTTTGCGCTTGATTGAGCCTATCACAATTTTCTAATTCTAAGTTTTTGCGGTTTTCGTGAAAGTCCTAATTTGCCTATATAAATACAAATCAACCGAATTTCACAATAATCAATCAATCGACCAATAGTACAACACAACGATGAGATTTGTAAGTTTTCCAATTTTCTTTAATTCTAGAAAAATTAACGATTTTCGAACAGTCTATAGGATTCGTTTTTGTGTTAATTGCGGCAATAATCGGTGGTGAAGCGATGAGAATCCGGCAAGACGCCGAAGGAGCCGCGACTGAGGCAGTTTTGAGGGCGCAAAGACAGATTGAAAGTGGCGGTGCGCACCATGATGCAGTCGATTTTGGGGCGCACACCGGCGACCATGGCGCTTTCGGCTGGTATGCTGATTTCCCAGTACACAGTGGACATTAATCGCTAAGAATCAACCAACTTATGTTCCTGTTTCTTCCTTCTAATTCGCTTTGTTAAATTGTACTTTCAGCCTTATTCTATTCTTTGTTTTTTTTATATTTTTTGTTATTTGTACAAATTCTTGTTAGAAAAATGTTAATAAATAGGTCAATGCTTAAGTTATGGAAATTTTAAATACTAAACTTACGTCGTTGTATAAACACTCGGAGCTTCTTATCTATCTTAATCTTATCAAAGCCTCTTCTGTTTGGAAAATTTACAAAGATTTAAATTTATGTGTCGTCACGGTGTAATTTACATTAAAATAATTGTTATCGAACATTTGCTTTAAACAAATACCCCTCCCCGTCCCGCCAAACAATTGCTATATAAATAACAGATATCAGAAATTATTCACAAATTATTAACAAAATGGACTACCCGTTCGAGATTCGCGAACCCGACCCAGAATTGGTTAAAAAACTAGCAGGTAATATTCGGAAATTAACCTAAACTATCCAATAAAATCGTCAAATTTAAGATGGCAGAGTCCCAATGATTTTGGTCGGTCCGAAGAAGTACGTCTATTTGAAAAAATCGACGCCTTTATTGCCGAAATTCTACCACTTCGAAGCCCGGCCGAGCGACGTTTGGATCTACGGTCATCCGAGATCCGGTACGACCATCACCCAGGAGATTGTTTGGCTGGTGGAGAACGATTTGAATTTCGAGAAAGCCGCCGAAGAGGTGTTGGATTTAAGATTTCCGGTTTTAGAGTAAGTTTTATTTGATTCGCAATGATGGTGGAATTAACTGTGGCTCTTTTAGACGGGAGAATTTGTTTCCTAGAGATTTTGCGGACGGTAAAAGTGGCGAATTTTTGGATGTTGCGCGACGATTAGCCGTGCCGGCTACTGAAGAATTGAACAAAATGACCCGAAAACGGTTGATAAAAACCCATCTACCGTTCAGTTTAGGCCCTTCGAATCTTTTAGATAGCGGTTGTAAAGTAAATTTATCGATAATTGTAGAATTTTCAAAATTAATTTGCTATTTTTCAAGATTTTGTATTTGGCAAGAAATCCGAAAGATGTAATCGTATCGAATTACAAGCTATCAAAAGTGTTCAAAATTGGCAACTATAATTTTGAACAATATTGGAGCGCTACTGAGTGCGGTTTAGGTAAAATTAGATCCCCTTTAATGCCTCTAACAACCACTAAAATTAAAATTCTAGGCTATCATGGACCGCTATTTGAACATTTAAAAGAAGGCTGGGCGCTCCGAAACCAGAAAAACGTCCTATTTTTATTCTTCGAAGACTACAAAAAGGTATCTAATCAATCTTAATAATCATAACAAACACTAATTTTGTGGCAATTTCAGGATTCCCGTCAATATATAAGACGGATAGCTGAATTCCTTGGTAAATCATTGACTGATAAGCAATTAGATCAATTAGAGGAGCACTTCAAAATCGAGAATTTCCGTAAAAATAAATCCGTGAATAATGATCATTTAAGAAAATTGGGGGTGATGGACGATCAAGATGATACATTTATACGTAAGGGTAAAACGGGTGGTTGGAGGGATTATTTCACCGGATCGTTATTAGAACGGGTTGATAAATGGATGGCGGATAATCTGAAGGATACAGATTTACGATTTCCACCTGAAAAATAGATTGAAATAGAAATATTTCAATTTCTAATTACCTGGAAATTGTAAAGTTTGGCTTTATTTTCCAATAATTCTGTTGTATTTGTATTTTTATCAATCAAAACGTCTGTTATCTGTAATTTGTAAATTTAATAAATCGATAGACTACGTAATCCCTTAATTTTACACGTTTTCAAAATTCAAATTATAAAAGCGATAAACCAATCGGAATTTTTATTAATGAAAGACTAGAACTACGTAAAAAGACGAATTTTTGATCAACGATTTCTCCCTTATTTTTCATTCACAATAAACTGTTACAGTTCGTTGGAAAGAGTATTTCAAGCTGCTAAACATGAATCTTCCAACGGGCCGCAGTACTCGATTCTAGAGTGGAAAATAAGGCAGAAATCGTCGACTAGTTTCGACTTTTTTGAATTTTAAATTCGATTCGTCTAGCCATTCAATTCCGGACTTCACAACAATTTTATTAAACTTAACCTTTTATTATTGCCATTGTTATTATTAATGTTGCATTGTTATTGACGATTGTATATCGTTTCCTTAAATTCAAACTACAAGGTTGTCCGGCTATCAGTTTTATTATAATTATGGCCAAAATCAACGGCATTCAAAGTAAGTTGGACGATTTTTTATTTTTAATTAAAAATATCATAATTTGAGTTTATTTTTGGTTTGATTTATGACAGAAAATCAACAATTTGAGGAGATTAAAATACCAGTGCCTTGGGGACATATTAGCGGTAAGTTTCGATTTCTATTATAAATAAATAAATAAATAAGTTGCTTTACTGTACGATAGGATTTAAGTTTTAGATTATCAATTCGAATTGCCTGGTTGCTTTCGTAATTTGAATAAAATCAGCGATAATATTCACCGATCACGTGCTGATAAAGTGGAAATTTAATGATTTTAAACTTGCAGTTTAAAATTACAATTTAAAATTCAAATTTCACGATAATTATCGAATTATTTCTTAACGTTCCTATAATCGATTCAAAATTTATAGCATGACTTTCAAAAATTCTCTATTTAAAGAAGCCTAAAAGTTCGAATTTTTAGTGAAAATTGCTACTTATTATTGACGAGTTCTANTTTATGACAGAAAATCAACAATTTGAGGAGATTAAAATACCAGTGCCTTGGGGACATATTAGCGGTAAGTTTCGATTTCTATTATAAATAAATAAATAAATAAGTTGCTTTACTGTACGATAGGATTTAAGTTTTAGATTATCAATTCGAATTGCC
>JACDRP010000926.1:0-17801 GCA_013841185.1 Hycleus phaleratus | reverse complement strand
CAAATTTAAACCAGTAAATACAAGTATTACCTCTTGTGTTCAATTTTTTCGAAATTTTCGTTATTTCCTATTATGATTTCACGATTATAATCGAAAATTGTCGTTCAAATTGTCTAAAATTACCGTTATTGGTGACGATTTTGTCGAATAACTCACCGGTAAACAGGTCCGAAATAGCCGCAGCCAGTTTCTCCATCGCCCCATCCTCATTCTCCGAATCCGAATCGTCGAGAAACGTCGACAGGCTAGTTTTAACACGCCGATTTGTTCGATTATGTAACGGATTTATCGGTTCTAAATACATCATATCATCGCCAGATTCCTCCTCTTCATCTTCCGTTGTACCGGTAGTTGGTGTTGGCCGACGATTCTTCTTCAAATGTTGATTCTTCATCCTCATATCGATCATTGTATTCAACATTGGTAGCGATTTATCTTGGAAGATTTTAATTAAAATATCCCAAGGTTTGTAGTCTTTCTCATCGATAACAACTGGATCGATTACCGGCTCCCATACTTGGAGATTTTCGTTGAAATAATTCGCTTGTATTGTTAATTCACAAGTTGAATTCAATAATGACGACCAATCGTAGATTGTAATCTCGATTGTTGATTTTATTAATAAAACTTGCGTTTCCTCCAATTCGAACAAGATAACAATATCGAATTTCGGTATCAACAAAATTTCGTGTAAATTCACCGCAGTTTTATTCGTTTCAAATTTATCAATTTGTGTTGTTTCGTTAGATTGCAACAAATAATCGCCGACTTTTTTCGGTTCCCATAAATCATCGAATTCTTGTTTCAATTTATGGTTTTGTTCCATCTTAATGTCGTTGCGATTCAATTCAATTTCAGGCACTTTAAAATGTTCAGCAATATCGTTTAAAATATCTGTAATTGAATGGACAACACGGCTACAAATTTGGATATAAATCGACGATATTGACGCGATAATCTTCTTGCCTTTCTCCTCTGTGTAACATTTACAAAATTCGATATCGCACTGTTTTAAAATAACGTACGGTTCGTTAGAATTAACGCCAACATCATAAAATAACGAATGTAACCCTGATAGGGACACAACCAAATTTAATCGATTACTATGCCGGGAATAATCCGATAGAATTTCGCAATGTGTTAAAAAATAACGTTTCTTATTCGATGTTGTTTCAACAAGGAATATAAATTCGGGTTTATTAACCCTTAACGATACTGTTAGACTTGTTTGATAATCTTTTAAATTGTCGTTTTGTTGGTCGTATTCGTAACCGTGATTGATGATACCAATATCGGGATTCTCCTTCGGAAGGCACTCTAATATAAACAACGCTAATTTCTCACAGAACGGCACCGATAAACTTAAACTCAAACGGCCTATTATAATATCGGCAGATCTATCGCCGGATTTGTTCTGGTGGAAAGTTATATCGATGATTGGGGCGCGATTTATTGTTATGTTGCAATTATTGTTCTTATTGTCGTCGGTTGGAGATTGTAAAATTCTGGAAATTAATAATTTAAAGTAATTTTTAAAATTATTTCAATGATTTACATTTTATCGTAAACGTTAGCGTCAGGTCCGATTTCTTCAATCATAACAGCATCCGCCGATAATCTCCCATCTAAACTCTCATCAGTATAGACGACGAAATTCATATTAATATCGTTGATTCGAAATTTGCATAATCCATGATTTAAATCACGAATCGGCGAACTTAACAACTCCCCAGAATCGAAAAATAACGAAATATTAAACTCGTCCAACGAGAATTTCGCAATTATATCCTTCTGTTTGGGTTCCGAGAAAAACGCTTCTAAATTCTTCACATTTTCGTCGATTATATCGCCAGCAGTCTGTATCGGCGATTTGATTTGTTGCGGAAACAAATCGATAATCTGCCCTTCACCGATATTATCCGTATAGATTGACATTATCGTCGATATATCGCGTTGACCTAATGTGATTTGAATCGAATCGAAAACACCGTCAATATCCCAAGATTTTTGGCTATTTTTCGGGTTTGTATAGCGTTTCACGTCCAAATTCAAACTCACCGGCTCGATTAAAGTCTCCTACAAAATCCCCAAATTATTGCAATTATTAATCGAATAGAATTATGAAATTATAAATCAACTAACTTGCATTTCGAGGGTTGTTGTAAGAGTCATCACACCACGAGTCACTGTAACATCCGTCCATTTTAACAAAATATTCTCCACTATATCGATCGAGTAGTCTTTAAAGAAATTCTCAATATGAAATTCACCGGTATCGATAATTAAAACACTCGGCGATGAAGATTTTTGCGGAAATAATAGAATCGGACCGCATACATTGATCGCTAAATGGATTTTTGTGTTGGCTTTTAAAGTTTCAGTAGCTGAAGCGATTGAATTTGACATGAAATCGATTGTACGATGGAGAAAATTGTAGGCTTCTAAATTCGCTATAAATCTCTAAAATTACAATAAATTATCAAATTGATTGATTCCTGAAAATTTGTAAATTACCTGAAGTTGTACGATCAATTTATAAAGGAATGTCACATGGATCTGTCCTAATTGAAACTTGAAACTACCACCAGTTGAAATTTCATCGGATGTCGGCGACAGATCGTTTTTCTGCCGGATATTCACAGCTTCCCGTACATATTTCACCTCGTATACTTTATCCTCATCTGTAGATAACACCTAAAATCATCGATAATTGTAGTTGGATTTCTAGAAAATAGAAATACTTTACTTTCGTGTATAAAGTGAGATCTGAGAGGTGTTCGACGCAAATACCGCTTAGAAATGAGCGGAAAACGAACCGTTCATTGGCTCGAAACAGAAAATCCATCTCTAATCCGGTTAATTGTACGTTAATTATATCGAAATCTGAGTCGCAAACTCGTAGATTTAGGTTGGTTAAACGGGCCGAATGGGAAAATTTCACCGATCCTGGTGGTACGGGCGTTAAGGGTTGTTTGTGCAAGAATTTATCGAATTTTTGCCCAATTTCCGTAACACTAACAAAGAAATCTATCGAAATTTGCGACTGTATCCTACAATTATTGTAATTATCAAACTTAACGATAATTGTAACGAATTATTACTTATTTATGAGGTATTTGGTGTATTTTATGGCGGTATGGATGGCTTCTTGGTGTAATAACAGGTGGATTGTTCCAAAATCGGCGACTAGAGACGTTTCAACACCATGAAAATGCGTCCAAAAATCCGGACAATTCGCACTAACGCACCTGTATAATATTGTAATGACATCAATTGTGCTCGGTATTGGTGTGTAAATCAAATCTAAATATTGTCCACTTGAAGTTGTGTGCAATTTATCGGTTAGTAAGATGTTATTTATCGAAATTTGATAAGCTGGCCCGTAGGTCATTAGAGCTAAATCCATAGTGAAGATACCTAGACGTAATACTAAGTATTGTCGATCTGTACTGTCGGTTGAACGCGAGAAAACCACACAAAACTACAATAAAAATCGATTAATTGCTAGATTTTTGATTAATTTCTAATTACCTCATTGATCACGCATCGGAATAGAATATTTAAATTATTATTAGGCGAAATATTGTCTTCTAATCCGGGTAAATCCACACATCTCGCCCATACTTCATTCATATCTTCTTTCTTACTATTATCAACCAATTTCCTTCAATTATAAACAATTAAAAATTTGTCAATTATAAAAAATATAAATTACTCAATTTTTTGGGGATTTCTTTCAAATTTTCGTTTAATTTTAATGTTATTATCACTAATTGTTACCAGATTTTCAATTTGTGTTAAATCGTCTATTGTAAATTTACCACAAATTCGATCGTTTAGAAATTCATGATTGATACGTAAATTATTATTGTTCGATATTGTAATTTGTTCATGATTTGAGAATTTCAAAATTTGTCCAATACGTCGTTCGGATAAATTCAATTTGAACGTTTGGAAATTAATGTTGAATTTATAGCTAGAAATTTGTTTATTAAGTGCAAATTAAGTGGTATTCTGGAACAAATCATCATCCTCATCTTCAAATTGAGTGGTAGCTTGAGTTTTAAGGCTCGAATTAAGCGATTTATTGCTTAAATAAGTTATGATGGAGTTTAGTTGAACGAAATTCGAGATTTTCAAGGGGAAAGCAAGCCAAAATTGGACTTTGTTGTACTCAAAACTTGAAGTTTGATTTGAGAAAAACGACCAAAAATAAAACCAAATTATTGTTTAGAATTGCAACAAAGACTCGATCAAAGTGAGTCAATTTGTGTGAAAATTGATAAAATTCGCTTATAATTCGCAATTGAAAGATGCGGATGGTGATTTTGTCGCACGATAGACCCGATTTTAGGCCAATTTACTCCGGTATTGTCTTCTCATCTTTGGCACATTTCGCATACGTTGCCGAAAATGACGTTTTCGTTACAATATGCAAATCGGTATCCTTCTCCTTTCTAGCATCCTTCCAATTGTCGCTATTTTGGCAGAATAAAATCTGTAAATCATTCGAATTTATATGCAATTTTGAGTATAATTGTTCCTCCATTTCCATCTGTGTTGCATTCTCGATAAATTCAAATAATTCCGTTGTGATAATATAACGACCTAAATCAACAACTAGAAAATTTTCACACCTGAAAGAATCCCAATATAACACAAATCAATTATTTTAGTATTGATTACTTGGTAAATGAGCCGTTCTCTGGGATTATAATATAAGGAATTTTAATATTAAAATTGATATCCCAACGGTCCTTTAATTTCCCATCGAGAAAATTGCGGAGAATCTCCGGCAAATTCTCCAATTCCTGTTTGAAATAATCGACAGAAACATCCTCGTAATTGAGGAAATTTTCCAAATTTTTAAAAAATTGCTACAATATTTCCAATTAATTTATAATTAGACGATAATAATCCATCAAACCTTATTGTAGATGAATTCAACTGAATCTAAATTGATGTTTAATCGATGCGAATATTTCGACGATTCCAATTGTTCTAAATCAAATTTAAGAAAATACGCCGGACTGGTGCTTAAATGTTCAGAAGCTACAACTGTCGTTAGACAATCCTCCTCGTTGACTCCCTCTAGAATTAAACCTTCAATTTTTAGTAAAATTTTAAAGGTTTCATCGATAAAATTCGGCTCGTAAACGAAATTAATTTGCGTCATTGTCAACAATAATAACTCTTTCAAATTAGAATCGATTAGAATCAATGTTATATTGCCGATACGAAAATTATATTTGTGTTCGATCGGATATTTATGGTTTTTATCGTCGGAGAAACCGATTTTTTTACATAGAAGTTTCCGTTCCGGTGACGGTAGCATCGACCAGAAATTCTTCTCGCTTAGACTGCGCGATTGCACCTGAAATTACCAAAATTACACGCGAATTTCGTTGATTTTAAACAACTAACTAGTAATCGTGCATGTTGTCGGGCTATTACGATGTTAATTATAGTCAATTGGTCTTCGTATTTTTGTAAATCGAGCTTCAATTCTGTATCGTTCGGATTTAAGATTGTTTGTTTGTATGTCTCCATATAATCGCGGTAAGATTGGCGTGTCTTTTTGATATTTGGCCAGTAATACGGCCGTATTCTCTGGTCTAAAACGCAATTATAAGCGTACAACCACCAGTTTTTCTTGTTGGTTTTGATGGATTCTTGCGGACGTTTCGACAGAAAATTCCAACTAATTAACATTCGTTTTAACGAATTGTAAACTAATTGAATTGAGTCGTATTGTTGTTTGTTTATTTGAATATTGCAATCTTGAACGATTGTATCAATTGTACAATTCGTTATATTACCATCTTTCGATTTCGTCATTGTTATTTTAATCTTTGTTGTCATCGGTTTAATTACTGGAAACAAAAAGCGAATTAAAATTTGTTAATTGTTGTAATTTATAAAATTACTAAATTCGAATTGTTCGTTGTTTAATGAGAAATTTTGTAGACTATTCGACATTGAATTCCGCCATAAATAATACTGAACTGGTAGATCCCATTTGTTTAATTTACAATCGTAATTCCAATACAACGAAAACGTGCCGATTTTTATCAAATAGTAGCAATAATTCGAAGTTGGGTCGTGTTTTGCTGCCTTCCATTTGCTGAAAATCACCGATTTTTCAAAGAAAATTTCAAAAAAACCCGACAAACCTATTCGTAGTTTCTGCAGTAATAGTTCCGATACACAATCCGGCCGATATTGGCATTTTACAACTAACATCATCCTCATACCGGATATGAATATTGCTAATCGTTAGTTGTAAACTGTTAAGAATGTTGGTGATTAAATGTTCGGTGAACGTGTTCGGACCGCCGATTATATGGCTTTCTGTATCAAGATCGGTGAGAATTTTCCGCTTAAAAGCCCTCAATAATCGTTTATTCTTCTCCGAATCGTAATGTTCGTGTGTGACAATCGGGCCGAAAATTATATGCAAATCTTCGATATTTACAATAACCGGTTGGTTCCATAAGGCCGACCATGGGATTTGTAACCAAATCTTACCGACAGTGCCGGCTTTCACTTCAATCGGCAATCCTAATTCGTACTGAAATAAATTTTTAAATAATTAACGAATTGATTCTAATTGCAAACAAACCAAAGCTTCTGTTTTCAATTTGAGATCGGTTAATTGGACGTGACCGGAGAAGATTCCAACGTTTAGATTTTCCGTGTCTAAATCGACCACGTATTTACCGAGAATATGATTCAATAATCTCGCAACAGCCCCCTCTAACATCATTAGATTTTCTCAATTCCACAAATCAACAAATCAATCAATAAACACGCAATTCTCTACAACAAAACATGTTTTTGTATAATTATTCATTATTATAATGACTTACCAGTTGATTTATCACCACTATAAAAAAATATTGAATTATTTATTAATATTGTCTCGTATTTTTTTAATAATTAACGCACATTATTGTTGATTAAATCAAAATCAGTTCTTATTGATTACAATAAACTGTACGGTTTTGATATGACCCGGTTCTCTGTTGTTCATACAATAATCTTTACGTCACTCTTTATAGAATAACGAATCGATAACAACCCTTGATTCTGTCTGTAGGGGGTGTTTTCAAATAAAATGGCGCTGAATTGGTGATGTTATCGAAATTCTCGCACAATTATTGAAGATTCAAGATTAAAACTCGTCCGGCGCATCCACCATTTTTATACGCGAATTGGAATTTTATTGATTTTTTTAAATTGGAGATTTCATCGTTGGTGTTATAAAAATTCCCAGTGATTTGGGCAATTATTAGTTTAGAATTAATTTTGTGCTTGTAGCCAGATTTGTGATTTATGAAAGTTTCTAGAGATTTTTTGTTTTATAATAAAATGACGGATAAATTTCGAAATTGTTTAAATTATGATTAAAATTTCATATTCGATAATTTAGAACGCTCAAAATTCTGTTTTCAAGTAAAATAGCGCTGAATTAGCGATATTATCGAAATTTTGTTACAATTATTGAGGATATAAGATTAAAATCAATGCGGCGCATCCACCATTTTTACACAACAATTCGAATTAATTGTATTGCCTTTTTAGTGAAATTGTCATCATTAATATTATAAAAGTTCCTAATTTTTGAGCAATTTTGTCGGTTTAGAATCGGTTTTGTTCTTGTGTTAGCCTCATTTACGATTTATCAAAGTTTCTAGCAATATTCTATATTGTAATTGGTTCTAAACTATGACCAAAATCGAAATTTTGGAAGCACATTAGAGACGCAACACTTGGAGATTTCAATACAATTTTCGTGGATATTTTTGAACTATTTACTACTGATTTAGTAATTTAGAACGCTTTAAATTCTTCCTGTAGTGGATAAACTGGCGTTGAATTTGTGATATTATCGGAATTTTGTTACAATTATTGGCAAAATTGATGATTAAAATCCATCCGGCGCATCCACCATTTTTGCACACAAATTGAATTAATTAGTGGTGTTACGGATCTGCTTCTGGTTTTGCAACTACGGAATTTCCGCAAGGTTTGAAAGCTCTGTTTCTGTTTCTATTCTCCCGCCTGTGTAACGCAAATTATTGAGATGAACGAAATACGAATTCATTGGAACATAATCGATATGTTGTTTGTTGATGATATGTTGTAATGATTTAAATATCATCAAAAATCCGAAGATGGTTTGAAACATTCCTGGGGTACAGAGGAGTTTTCTTAATTTTTCTAGTTTTTCCTCTATAATTGGCAAATATCGATTTTTTGCTAATTTTACCATGGGGTAAAGCAAATTGAAAAAGCTTCTTAAATATCCGAGAAATTTTTCAATAGACTGGTTAGTTTTTTTGGGTAATTAACAAGAACTTGAGGGCCTACAACAGAAGTTCTTTTCTTGATTTGGTGCCCGAAAAATACCAATTTTTAATAATCGATATCTTGCTTATTTGGTGAGATATTTCGATGCGTATTAGAAAGAGCATTTCAGAGTATCTAATGGTCTTTTTCTTATTTTGCAAGATTGAAAGTTACAGACGAAAATCGTTTAAGATTTTCATATTTTCTTCTATAATTGAGCCAATATTCTCAATTTTTCAACGATTTTCTCACCGTACACATCCAATTGAAAGGGCTTTCCAAATCTTTCAGGAATTTTCCGGTAAGCTTGTTAGTTTTCAGAAAAACCGACAATTTTACTGCGTTTTTTGTTTTCGTTTCTATTTCCGTTTCAGTTTCTGTTTCTGTTAAAGTGAATTGTGGCACTTCCGTAGCATAGGGTTGATTTTATTGATTTTNTTTTATTGATTTTTTCAGTAGAGATTTCATTTTGTCTTTATAGCCAGATTTGTGATTTATGAAAGTTTCTAGAGATATTTTGTATTGTAATGAAATGAATTTCATTACATTTGGTAATATGGGAGCTTTAATTTTTGATTCTAAATTATGATGAAAATTTAAGTCTTTTCTAAATAAGGTTTTTGAAAGTAAATTAAGGAAATAACAGTTCTAAATCTCGATGAACTTATTTTAAAATTAGTGACTACTAATTTTAGATAATTTATGACGCTGTAATCTTTTCAATTTCGTCCGAATTGACACGAGTTTTGTACGATACAAATTTTGATTGTTGAATTTGTGTTTGTAACGGTAGTAGCTGATACTGTTATGTTTAAATTGTAAATATATCACAATTTTGTTTATGTTATCAATCAAATTGGTCAAGGATAGCTCTATCAGAATTTTAAATCTAATATAATGATTGAATAAAACTATTATTGTCGAAATTTATTTTATTACTGGCATATAAACAATAGTTTGTACTAAAAAAAAGTACGCTATGTACAAAATCTTATAAAAAAATATAAATATGAAATTCTTTGTTGTTAGATATTCTAATTAGAAGAGACACTTTAACAACAAATTTTGATTGTCACAAAATCAGTTCAAAATTCTTTTAAGTACATTTTTATCATTATATAAATAGAAAATACAAATAATCCAAATTCTACCGTATTTCAACATCATTAACAATCTTTCTATCATTACTCGATTTATTAGAAACACCAGTTTCAGGTAGAAACAGAACCGATACACCACCGATTATACCGGTTGTTGCCAATATTGCCATCGGTATGCTTTTATGTAAACTTGCTAAAGTCCACAAATATGGTACTAGCATCAGTGCAATACCGGCTGGTACATTACTAGCACCAACACCCAAATTGCGAATTTTCGTTGGATATAATTCGGCTGTAAAGATCGGCATGATTGCATTCGATGAACTCGAACTGAATTTACTCAACATTGTTAACGATATAATGAACCATTGGAGATTTGTTGATAACAAATCGATGGGTATTGTAATGCCGCACGATAAACCGGAAACGATCATTGTTAGAGCGAACGGCCAACGCCGGCCGCTTTTCAACAAAATCGGAATACTCAAAGCCATCGCTGGGATTTCCACGATAGCTAACAGGATCTAGAATTAAATTTCTAATTTTCTAGATTTTAAATTTATTTGTTGAAATAACTTACAGTATTGATGTAAAGATCGCCGCCGATATTTCCAATATTCAACATGATCCCGTAATAATTCAAATAGACACTAAACCAAATTATAAACAACAATAACGTTTTTACGCACATTTTTCTGGTATTGAACAGATCCCGAACACGTCCAGATTCGATTTCTTTAGACGGTTGTACCGGCAATAACCGCTTATCTAAATTCGTCGGAAATTCCCTTTTATTAACAATTGTAGCTTTCTGTAACACGACAATAACATCATCTATCCGGCCTGTTGCCAATAACCAACGCGGTGATTCCGGTAAAATCCACCAAAGTAGTTGAAATAATAATCCAGGTAACGATATAGCCAATTGTAAATAGCGCCAATCTCTCAATAACCACGCCAATCCGGTGATTATTAAATAACTTAAAGATACAGGAAATAAATACGAGATACCGGTGATTGTACGCCATTTACCACCGACTAATTCTACCGATAAAACAAAACCACTAAAAACTATCGATACAGAAACGAAGCCCAATATTGTACGGAGGACCAACAGGACTTCATACCAGGGAATAAATGCAATTATCGTCCCTAAAATTCATTTAAATGTTAATCAGTTTTGTAGAATTTCCCTATTGATTACCTAGAATGCTTTGTAGTAATAGACAGATGATTAATGTCCGTTTACGGCCGTATTTATCGGAGAAAATACCGCAAATTAAACCACCAACAGCAACACCACCGAGGAACATCATTTCAATTACGCTCATTAAAGTTTCACGGTCACAAAGTAGATTAAATTCCGATATCCAAGTCCGGGCTGTTTAATATTCAAGAATACAATGAAATTAATGAAACAGTCGTATTCTGTAGCTTTATAGATCGGTTACCATGACAACATCTTTGATTATATCAGTCTAAAATACCGGTGAAATAGTGGAATTTTCGATGAACGATATTTCGTTCATTTTTTACTCGAAATCTAAGTGCTTAGGTTCGTTGGAAACGCAATTTCAAGCTCCAGCGCAAGAATTTTACCGTTCTGAGAAATCTTTTGGAAATCTTGAGTTATAGACCATTTTCTAGAAGTATGTGTTTTATATTTTCCCTAATATTAACCCTATTCGATTTAGTTTCCGAAATTTTCGAATTAGTAAGTGGTTTTCCACGCAATTTTCCCGGATTTCCGGACAACAATAGTCTAATTTTAAAGTTCATAAGGTTCTACAAGTCGAAAAAATCCGGTTAACAACAAACAGGTGTAATATCTCGAAAATTCTTTGATTTTTCAAAACTCAATAAACTCTTGTTATTCTCGCATGTATAAGCTTATCGTTAAAATTATGCAAGAATTCGTTCTTTGAACTTTCAGCTTTTTCCTTAATTTTCCGGAAAACTACCGAACCGTTTGGGAAATTTCTTACAAATCATCCAATTTGCTATCAATACACCCAAAACATGCTTCTAAAAATTCAACTATAACCCGAAATTTCCACAAAATTTTCCAGAACTGTAATATATCCGTAATAGAGCTTGAAATAGTTTTTCAAACAAGCCCGAAAGCTTGAATTTTGAATGGAAGTTGATAAAGAAATCGTTTATCAAAGATTCTACACTTTTATTTGAGTTATCACTCGTGGTCGTTCACTTTTTGATCGTTACCATAACAACACTATTCGTCACTCTTTACAATTCAAACATATGTTTGAAGACAAAATGACTGATAGTTTTCAATGTTGGAGAGTACCACTGGTTGTCACGTTGCGGATCTGCATAAAGTTACAGAATACGACTGGAGAATTGTATCTCACCACTATCGGCGAATTCCCATTGATGGCAGTCAATCAACGGCAATCCGGACCGATTCAAATTCTTCAATTCATCTTCAGTTAAATTCAAATTTGTTAAATCGTAAATACTGCAATAACCACCCGGTTGTGTATAATTCTTCCATAATAATGGCTCTATATTGTTGTATTGTGGAAATCTAGCACACCAAATTGTAATTTCATCACCTTTAAAGAAACTCGGCGCAACAATATGCCATGTACATGGGATATTAACCAATGATAGAACGAATGTTAATTGTAATTGCCATAAGCCGAATTCACCAATTATTTTCGATATAAAATCATCATCATCATCATCATCGTCATCATCGTTATTATTGTTATTGTTATCATTAGAATCATCATTATCATCGTTATCATCGTCGTTGTTACTGATCGGTTTGATTTTCTCGGGCATAGCTGGAAATTTCGTTAGAAAAAAATTGTATAAAATGTGCGTTTGTTGTTGTGAAATTGATTCCCGTGTGAACCGGACTAGATATTACGTCAATGTTTACACGATATTAATTTACTAACAATAATAATAAGAATAATAATAAATTTTCAAATTTGTTTATAACAATACGACAATTAAAATAGGAAAAAACACCTACACAATAAGCGTTGAAAAAGCTCCATTTCTTTGTTAGTTTATCAATTAATAGAGAAATTAACACAACTTGTTGAGCATTATTTCCAACTAATTTAGTGCAAAATATTTAGATCAACATTTATTTTATCTAATCAAAGATTACGCAAATTTTCAAGTGTTTTATTAGTAATGATAATAATGATAATGTTAACAATGGCAGGCGAATTATAATTGAACGAAGCGGAAAAAATTGAGCTTTCGTTCGAAATTTTTTCCCAAATTGGCGGCACGTGAAATTGCCTCACATTTAATTATTGTCCTCGTTTATTTTAACAACAATAAATCTACAGATTTATGCGATTCTTTCGATTTATTTATAAATTTTACGAGCTAAAGGAAATAGAACAGATTTTTGATTATTTGTCAATAGAAAGACGTCAATTCTATCGGTTTATCGTCTAAATTTAGAAGGGTCGACATTTTTTTATTTCTATTTGTAATTGTTTAATTTAACCGATAATTATCTGCGTCCTTTCTGATAAGATTGAAAATCTTCAATATGAAGGTTCAAATGTTTGAATCAAAATAAAGTTTAAGGTTTATTATCAATAAGAAACTACACTATGTCCCATTCAATTCGGCCATATTTGATGGTCAATTGAATTAAGGATGATTATCTGTGGAGGTCCTCGAAATTTGATGGTCAATGAAGATCATAATTACATTTTCATTACCAAATCAATCTAGCATCACTTTTGTTAAAATTACGAAAATTTAAAATGGCAGAGTGCTCCTTTTTTGGGGGAATTTAAACGCCCTCAACCGTCGAAATTATCTAATAATTACATTGTTGTATTGATAAGAGTGCTTTGTCGATAATTAGCGTACAATTGAAGTATTTTATCGAACAAATTGCGTTATTTTTACCTCTTCAAAATAGGAGCAGTTTCAAGTTGAAAATGTGTACTTATTTTAGAACAATCCAATCAATTCTATCCATATATTCCATTCAATATAAAAAAATAATATTTAATTATTAACTCCATTGACCCAATTGTGTAAAATATCGTTGGAATTCCTAAATCAAGTATTTTCCTATATTTGGTAATAAATAATTAAAGAATTTTCAAAGTCAAGGATTCATTAATTTTTTTTTCCAAGAACAACCTTGACATTTTGTACATTTTCATATCGTTTCCATCAATTAAGAACATCGCAATTAATTTATGTTTATGTTCGATTTTAGTTATATTTTTTTCCGGTCAATTGATACGAAATCAAATCCGGATGTTTTGACACTATTTCCAACTATCTTTTCAAATTTTTCTAAACATCAGGAAACGGACCACCTACTTAAACCATATTAGAAATAAACCCCCCAATTTCTACGGTCAATAACATAAAATTATTTCGAGAAAAAAATGATAGTCATTCAAGGTATTATCGACAATTCAATGATCTAAATTCTGATACAATCGCCTTTCTTGCTATTATATTTTTTTATTGTTGTTGAAAATATGGTCTTCTTGACCCAATTGCTGGCCGAAATGGCCTCTAGTCGATGAAAGTTGACAAAGGATCAGCTTACATTGGGGAAAATTCGTTTTAATTGTCGTTAATTCGTCGAAATTTTCGTTAGTCTATCGACGAATTTAGAGAGGTCAATTTGTATTAGGTGGTGCTAATTTGAAGCGTATCGTTTCGAATTAATTAACGCTTCTTAGAATTTAGAATAATTGTAATATTGTAATTGAACTTTGTTAATTTTACATTAAAATTGTGACGATATTGAATGAAATAACTACCGATAACCTTTCGTCGATATTTCGTCCGTAAATAAATTCGTTAGTTGTCCGATTTGTATTAATGAAATTCGATTATTAATCTATAAACCTACCTAGTTTTTATTTCTCGATTCTGTGATAATCACTGATTGAATCTGCTATAATCACTTCAATTTTATTAAAAAAAAATCAACAAAATCAATGGATGTAAAGTTGACGATTTGGTAGCAAACACCAACTGATTACAGTTTTTAAACGATGCCGGCTTTTTAATCGGAAGTTGTTGATTGAACAACTTAATTTCCCCCCTACATTCTAGTTTAACCCTTCTAATAAACCAACATAGACAAAAAAAATGATTCATAATATTTCAAACAATCCTTATCAACAATATTTCGAATATAAGGGCGGTTTAATCACGATTAAATTCAAACATGACATTTCCTGCTTGAATCACTAATTCACTATTCAAACGAAACTTTGTTGAGATTTCCGGATCCAACTGTCCCTTTATTTTCAATTCACACCTACCAGAAAAATTAGAGAAAGTTTCACTAGTTTTCCTGCTTTTTAACAATTCGTTATGTAATTTTTACAATTGTGTAAGAGAAGTATCCGTTATTGTAATTGAATATTTGCGGTAATTGTTGTAATTTATTGAAAAATAAGAAAAACGATTAAAAAATCAGTTATTAGAAATCACTTCAAATATAAACCTTGATCCAGTAACAATTCGTATACAGGTTGATTTTCAACAGGATTCTGATCGATTACTTTGGAATTTGTTTATGATAAAGAGGATATTGCTTTATCGCTATAAATTGTTTATTAATAACAATTATAATCAACTATGTCCTTCTTTGATAATCATGTTTTTATACATTTACCATCGACTGGAATCAATAAATATTTTTCCACGTTTATAATTACTAACGATTATAATAATATTTATCTATTTTTTTTAGTCTTATTTTATTTTTGCAACGTTTTATGTAATTCGCAAATCGGTAATTGTATTTTAATTGCAACACCGAAAGCGTGACGGTTTGTCAACTCGATTCCCAAGATTCATCTTTGATTATTCTGTTGTAATTGTTGGGAAAGAGGAAATCCTCACTTACAACCGTAGAGTTCACTGAACACAAGATGAGAGGCAAATAATTGCCGAAAATACAATAAAAATCGTTTCAAATCCAAGACGAGTTTGAAGAGAAGAGGTTTCTTTAATTTAAAGTACAGTCTTTCGAATCCCAGACGAGTTTGCCTTATTTTTGGTAAATTTAGATGAAAACGAACTGTCTTTAATATTAATTTGGCGATTATCGATGTTAAAATCGATTTGTTTAAATTCACGTTTCTATTATAAAATTTCGAAATGACTACTAACTTTAGTAATAACAACTGTACCAATAGAAAATATCTTCTTCTTACACTCAAAACCACCAATTTTGGGGGAATTTTGAAATATTCCGTTGCATAATCTTCTAAGATGTCGTTTCAAAATTTTATAATAAAAACATGAATTTAGCTTACATAAGTTACACCAAAGAACAAATCATTTTTCCTATAATCCTCTTTAATTAATTCGAACAAATAATTAATAAGAACTCCATAATTATCAATTCGATTCAGGTAAATTACTGGAAATAATTTCTATAGTTATTCAACTATAAAGCTTCGCTTTTATTACATTAATCAGAGAATTAATTAAATTTCTCTGATTGTGAGACATAAATTCCAGCAAATTTACCAAATCGAAGAAAATTTGCAAAAATCGGGATTAATTTAGTTTGATTTGATTGAAAAATCGAGCTTTATTAAAATTCAAGTTTCTACAATAACTGGCGCTTCATCCTCGTCCTCAGATTCTAAATGTTCAAAATCCCAACCAAATGTCTGCGTTAAATCCGTTCTGAATCGCTCAATTTTCCTTTTAAATTCATCAGTAATGTTGTTTTCATGAAATGTACGGAATAATTTCCGTAAATTCACATAAACGAAATTATTATTCGTCACAATATCAGCCAGGAAATCTTCCGGTATTTCTTTAATGTGAATTTCTAGAATTGTTAGAAATTTAACGAATAATTGTTGATATTTCTCTACACCATTATCACAACAACAAAATAATGTTATCAATTGTTTCCATTGTTCGAACGCTTCTAAACTATGACCGACTAGAAAACAAACATAACAAAACTCAATTTCACCAAGAATCTCCGTTTGTCTACAAGATAAATCAAATTTTATTCTACTCGGTTTTATTTTTAAAACTTACATTGAATATTTATCGAGCATAGTCTCCAATACGTATGTTGAGTCGAGAGAATGTTTGGTAATTTCAGCCGGACTACACCCATCTGGGTAGTTTCGTTCAGGGAATTTTGTTAGACGCAATTCTGTACCATTGATAGGTTTCAAATTGGGTAATAATTCGGTTTGTTTTCGGTTGAAATTCGAAGATTGTGGCTCTTGTGTCGATTGATCCGATTTGACCCCCCTAGGCCGCTCAGCATCACTGCACGATTGTAATTCTAAAGCCGATCGAATTTGTCCACATTCCGGTACTAGACGATTCAATAAATTTACTATAATTACAAAAATTCAACGATTATCGATTAGATTTTATAAAAATCAACAAATACTCGTAATATTCGATGTTAAACTAATCCATTTCTCCCAAATATCGTACGGATAAGGTCCTAGAAATTCATCTAGAGCGGTTAAATTCTGTTTCAATCCGACAATTTCACGTTCATCGATCGTTTCGTTACTGATGCCCTCTAATTGTTTATCCCATTTCTTTACGACGATTTCTGTAGCTTTGAAATTGTAAAAGAAACCAACACGCGGTGCTACCAAATCGTCAATTTTACTAACGGCACTATAAAAGATGAAATGTAGACCGGGTGGTATCATTTTAACACCACGAAATTTATCGCCAGTATTCCACGATTTCATATCAATACCGAATTCGGTACCTTCTGGTACATTTAAGAATATTAAAATACCACCCTCTTCGAATAATTTCTGGGCCATTGTTTGGTCAATTTTTAGCGACATTATTGTTTATATTGAGAATTGTTTAAAAATTATTCGATAAAAAGTTTGGTTATATTATTATAACCTAAATTGACAGTTTTAAAACTGTCAATAAGTGTCATCTTATGATAAAAGTCCCAACTATAAATAGTAAGCTGTATTATCGACTTACAGATGTCTGTCATCTAGTATTGAATTTGTTAACTATATATTTGATAATTTCGCTATTAGATAGCGCTAGCGTCAACTAATAAAGCATAAGGATAAACAATACAAAATACTAAGAATATGTATTTTGTGTTGCCTATAATAAACATATTTAATTATTCAATTTATCAAATTTGTTCAAATTCTTCCAACTATAATAGAATCGTATTTTCGAAAAAGATTCAGTATTGCTCGTGAATTAATTAATTGCTTTATTTGTGCACAATATTTGTTCCAACAAATATAAAAAGTGTAATTAAAGCGTCAATTCTACAATTCAACAATTTCTCTACAATTTTGAATAAATAAATCTTTATTTGTTTCTATCATTAAC
>JACDRP010000925.1:0-17833 GCA_013841185.1 Hycleus phaleratus | reverse complement strand
AAGAAAACCTTCAACAACCTTGCTATTTTCATTAATTTTCCAGAAAACTCGAACCGTTTGGCATATTTGCTATCAATTTTAATTGATAGCATTGCAAATGAATTGATAACGATTGATTAGGGAAAATTTAAGGAAACACTTCTAGATTTCTGTCTGAAACCCTAAATTTCCACATTTTCAAAACTATAACACACCCCTCCTAAAAATGCTCTTTCGAGCAAGCCCAAAAACTTGAATTTTCCTTAAAAAAATGAACGAAATTTCCACTTTTTTACCGGCCCCTCAGATTAGACTTACTTGGTACTTTTGGCGGGCAATATCTCGTACAGTGTAGCCACTGGAAATTACTCAAAGGCACCGCGTTATCACAAATATCACTATTATCACTAGTTTTCGGACAACTAACCCCGGCACGGTTCAAAATATGGTCTATACTGAAATCGGAGTGATTTCGTGTTGTATTATCGGATTCATCCATTCGTTGTAGCAAAATCATAACAATTATCACCGGATTTTCGAAAACTTGAGTCAAATTCGAAAAGACTACTGATTTCGAACTGCGATACTAGTTGGGTTTTATATTGATAGTACCCCACCACCCTTAGAATTGGTGGTTTTCGGTTTTGAAACCGAATAGATCCCATCTTTTTGGGCAATTATGCGTAAACTAGTAGCCCAGTGTATCAATGGAAAACAAGAGACGACTGGTTATCGGGTCTATCAGGTTACATCATTGTTATTGTTGATTCGAATTAAGGGTGGGATTCTAGTCAAATTCACCCGATTCCAGCGCAAAATCACAATTTTTAACAAATATAGTTGCAGTAAAACAACTTTTTAATCCTATTATTTAGTACTCTATTTTGTTGTCTTTCAAACGAATTTCTCAACCACAAATCAACTCGAATAATGACTGATAGATCTGATAAGCCGCTGATATTGGTGGTTCTTTCTACTGTTATTAATTATTGTGTTCAAGCAATCGTTGTTAATTCGTTATTACAAGCAGAAAAGACTAGGATCATCCCTGGTGGTCTTTTATGTATACATCTAATACTAGAATCCCTTGTAAATATTACAACAGAAAAGAAAAAGGGGGGCATCCGTATTTAAATATTCATTTACTGTGTAACCGATATCGTTGAATTTTGGTACCGAATCATGTGCGTAAGAAGACGAATAACAACAGTTTTTGTATTTGAAACTGTAGGAAAACGAGATTTTCGAGGCTAGCGAGAAGACTGGAATATAAATTTCTAGGGCAAATTAATAAAAACTCAAAAAACTACAATCAGGGATTCTTACGTTAATGTAAATGTAGTTTCAAGCGAAAATGGCGTAAATTTTTCATGTTATCGATAATGAAACGGAAACATTGTAATCTATTCAAAAAATACAATCAACTCCCAATAAATAATTCATTTATCCATCCTATTAATACCCGATTTCATCCCTTAAATACAAGTTTGGATGCGCGCTTGTAAACGATACTGTTCGGCAGTAAAAAGGCACGTATCATCGTATCATTCTATTAAAAATTAACGTACCGTTTTATCCGTCTATTGAATTAAACAAAAATACAGATGTAACAGCAACAATAAATTTGTTGTTTAGCCTGGAAATATCGGTAATTTGACACTGTTTGTTGTTGTAAAAAGGCGGCTGGTTACACACAACAACCACAATGAAGAAGAAAGAAAGCTTCTAAGGCTCGTGCCTTTTGACTAGTCTTCGTCCAATTTTGTGTCCAATAGAAAGTCCATTTCATGAGGGGATTTGTACGGAAAGTACAGGATAATCCAGTCTATTATGCTGTCAAACTAGCGGTCGGATTTAAGAGTTCTAATTATAAACAAACCATTCACGTTTAAATTTACAATAATGAAAGGAACCTAATCCGGTAGATTTATCATTGAATTAAAACGATAACAGTATTGTTAATGATAAAACAGTTGAGGATACAGGAAATTCGCCCCTAAGCGAGCAACTCCCAAAAATGCGCATTCTCGGTTCAACTTCCTCAAATATTTGCATGTTTTCTATCAAATTCTGTATCGTAATGGAATTCATTACAATGCAATTAACAGGATTTTTTGTGGAGATTTATAAAGCACCCCGGTATTTTTAATCAAACAATCGGGGATGTAAAATATTCTCGAGAATTCCAGAGAAAACCGTCTTGCGGTGGCTTAGATAAAATGGAAATTTCTAGTCATTATTTCCGTGAAGAAATTCGAGTAATTTTTAAATTTCCCCATTTATATATTTATTTATGGATAGCCGTGGAAATCGGGGGTGGTTTCTCAACGAAATCTGTGTTGTAATGAACCTCATTACAGTACACTATAAAATTCAGATTACAACCCCTAAGATAATTATTTTCCACTAAATCAATTTCAACATCGCCATTTTCTACAGATATTCTCATCTGATTCTGGTTTTCGATCGAGATAAGGAAATATTGAGTGGTTTAAACCAACAACTGTCCCACTTGAGGCAACCCCTAATAGTTTCCAACACAATACAAAAAAATCAAAATTGTTAAAAGGACCATAACGGGAATTTGTCGATGTAATTACCAACGATAAATTAAAGAAAATATCAAATTTCGGTAGTTTCAGGTGAAAATCACAATAACCCTTCTATTTAAATGGTGATTATCGAATTAATTTGCGGTTGTTATTGTTATGGGTTGTTGTTAAAACCAGAAGGGTTTGTTTAATAGTCCTTTAAGAATACACAAATACAGATCGAGATAGAATTGTATCTGTTTGTGGGATAGATTTGTGTTCGTGATAAGAATTAATCTAAAATAGGGGATGTTTTAAATGCTTCAATATTGTAAACAACTGGAACAGTTTATCGTGTTGTATTGTAATTTGATAATGTGATAATAAAACAACATTTATATTTAATCGTTTTGCGGTTAAATGAGTTTTCAATTAGTGCAACACAAACTATCCTAACGGCAACATTTCAACAGTTTTCGTTGCATTTTTTAGTGCACCCTCAATCTTTTCATGTCATAATTGACTTATTATGCACAATTTGAACGACAGTTGAGGTCGGTTCATTTTTTATCGCAAATTCAAGTTCGAGAGAGCCTAAGATGGATTTTATGGTTTAGGAAATTTTAAGTTATAGGGGAAACTCCAGAAATATGTTTTCTTAAATTTTCCCTCATAACTCGGCTTATATCGGCGAATATGGGGTTTAATCGATGGAAGGAGCAAAAGTTTGTTGAAAGTTTCCATCCCCAATCCTAGACATAGAGAACTAACTGTTCCATTTTCTGAAAATCTGGAAGTTCAGGGAAAATCAAGGGGAAATTCGTTGGTCATTTTCACCTATTAAAAATGAAAATGTTGAACCAGGTTTTTTCAGTTTATAGGTGATTTTATGGATTTTAAAATTATGCTGTTCCTATGTGAAAATCTTGCTTATAGCGCGGAAAATCGGCTTCGTTTACTAAATAGCGCATAGATGGTACTGTCATCAGTGCCCAATGGAAAACTTCTATTACTCAAAAATTTCACACTTTCTGAAACTATAAAATCCTAATATAGTTCCTTCGAGCAAGCCCCAAAACTAGAATTTTCATAAAAAAAATTCCTTTTTACAGAATTCTAGTCCGGCTCCTTGAGGATTTTCAATNTAATCACTCGACAATTAATAGGAGTTTTGGGCGGTTTGACTACAAGGTGACGGGCACTGTATTTTGCTAAATTTGAACGAACATGAAATAAAAGAAAATCTCAGTTTGTTAGTTTTCGAGTTGTTTTCTTTTTTTAGTTGAGTTGAAGGTTTAATCCAAGATTTATCAATTTTTTCAAAATTCTGAAAATTATGAGGGTTTTCATCCAAAAAATCATGGGAATTATGGGAAATTCAGCAATTTTTTGTTCATATTTTTCTCAAAGGTTCCTTAAATAATTAGTTGGTTGATCATAAGCGAGATAATTATTTTGGTGTCAAGGTAAAGAGTTCACCATTTCCCATCTCTACGTATACTTTCCAATTTTGTTGTAATCGTTTCTTATTCATTGTTGTAGTGTTTTCAGTTACCAGTCAACTATTGTACTGTTAACACTCTACTGATTACAACAATAAAACAACTAATAAGCACTATCAATCAATCAATAAAGCGATTAAACAATTAATTTTTCATTCAAAATGGGTATTCCGACAGTAACTTTGAGTTCCGAAAATGAGATGCCGATGATTGGGTACGGTACTTGGCAGGTGAGTTATCGACAAACGCAAATAAACCCCCTAAAAGCACCCGAAATAGTTCGTTTATACGCCCGTTTCTTAATACATTGATTTTTCCGGCGTGCGGCATTCCGAAAGTTTCCTGTTTTTCAGAAAATTGTGGCTTAATTTGGATAAATTGCTCTTCGTTAAAAGTTACGCCCGAGTGCGCTTAATTTTTGTGACAATTGTCCAAACTCGGCGCAACAAACTTTTTGTATGTCACACTGTCTGTTGCATAAAATACAGTTGCATTCTCTTATCATCACCTTGATAACTTGCATTTAAAAAATAAAACATGCAGACTGTCTCGTTATGCGGGAATACATTTAGGGTGCAATTTTGGCACTAAATTACGGGGGTTAAAAATAAAACTGGCGCAAAACTGTATACAAAAATTAAGGTCAATGCTTCTGTAGTTGAATTGTTTTTCAATATTCACAAAGAATTTCAATAAAAATCTTGTTTCGGTTGATTTATTGTTATAACCTCTACTTATTTGTGATAATTCAGCGGAAATAATTAAGAATAATTAATTCTGTGAAGCGTTATAATGAAGGTCTCTTAATTTATGAATCATTCGTTCATTTTTTATCAAATATAAAATTAATGTCATTAATGTTAACGTGGTAGTATTTGCTTCTAAATTATCAGGTTAGTATTTGTAACCTGATAAGGAACAATTTCGGAGAGAAAACGCTCATTTTTCCATGTCACAAAATTTTTAAAATCAGAATCAAATGAGATTTCTCACGAAATTTTGACCGAATTCTACTTTCAAATAGTCTCTTTAAGATCGTTAATCTGTACGAGTGATTAAAAAAAATCCATTACAAACCAATGAACTGTTTCTTTTACGAAAAGAACCGTTGATGGGAAGCAAGAACGGAAGGTATTTTGATTGAAATTCGCCGAACGCTCCAATTTCCCACATTTGCTTTCTATTTTCTCTGCTCTCCCACCAACTGGCTCTACTAATTATTTGATTTTTGTTCGGCTGACGATAGGCGAAAGATGAAGAACTGGCGACAGCAGTCGATGCAGCTTTAGAGGCCGGTTACCGTCACATCGACACGGCTCACGTTTACGAAAACGAGAAAGTCATCGGTGATGTTATCAATCGTTGGATTAAATCCGGCAAAATTACAAGTAATAAGCTCGTTCTAATTTAAGAAAATTATTGATTTCTTGGATTAACAGGGGATGATTTGTTTATTGTCACGAAACTACCGCCTAGTGGAAATCGTCATGATGGCGTTGAGAAGTATTTGAAACGTTCGCTTGATTTATTGCAAATCGATTATGTTGATCTATATTTGGTTCATGTACCGTTCGGATTTAGGGATGTCGAAGGTGATTTACATCCGCATACACCTGATGGCCGGATCGATATGGACCTTAGTACGGATCATGTGGCCGTTTGGAAGGTAAGTTTTTATTGTAATCAGTGCCGGACTGGGTCGTTTAGCCCCGTTTTGCACTACATCTCCATCGGTGTATCGTGCGACAAATGCTCGGTTTCCCGCTTGTTTTCCAAACGGATTCTAATGCCGGAAACGGAATTAGAAAGAATTTAAGGCGCAATTTTCCTCCTTAAAATCCCCTTTTTAATACTATTTTATTTACCTCCAGAAATATTGGGATTGTTTCGACACAAAGTCGAAAAAAGGTGTATTACCTTCAGTTTTTGGTAATTTCCCGAAAACTAGCAATTCGATTGGAAATTTCTTACAGATTTGGAAAGCGCTTTTAATTTTCTATTTATTTTGCAAAAATCATACGGAAATTTGTAACATTAGATAAATTATCGGCGAAAATATAGAGAAATTGCAAAAATATGGAAAATCATGCTACTAATTTTCGTCTATAAATTAAAATTCAAGTGAAATTTACTAACACCAAAAACTCGCTCTAATGCTATTTGAAATGCCCTTTCTAATGCTGCTTTATTGATTGCAATATTTGCGAAAATAAACGAATTATCGATTATTAAATTTTGGCATCATTTGGAGATCGAATCGAAAAAGTGCTATAGTATAGACTCTCCAATTTGCCGGGAAAACCAGCAAATCGGTTGGAAAATTTCTCGAAAATTTGTGAAGCGTTTTCCATTTCCTATAAACTCTGCCAAAATTACTGAAAAATAAACAACATCGGTTAGGTTATGAGGAAAAGTATAAAAATATTGTAAAATATACGAAGAAGCATACTTCAAAATTTTCCTCTCTAACTTGGAATTTTCTAAAATGAAAAACTCCTTAGATCCACGTTGAAAAGCTCTTTGAATCCGCTCCAAAATAGGCGATTATTAAAAATTATCTAATTATCTTTCATGCTTAAAAAATTGTAATTCAAAAGGCAATTGCATGAGCCTCTTAACGGTCTCGCTCGAATCGGTTTTGCTACATGACGTTCCCTTCCATTTTTTAAGCCAGTCACAAGTCTCGAAAGCACATCACATCATCTGCTGAGTTACTTACAATCAGAATGTACTGTTTCGAACTTGGCTCATTTTCCAAAAAATTAAAAGAAAATTTAAAAAATAATTACTAGGGGCCTCAACTATCTAGTTTCGATCTATGTAAAATTAGTTTCATTTTATTGATTGTCCGAAAAACTACCCTTGAAATATAACACATTTTTGGCTGAAAAACGCTGTTTTTCGGAATTTTCGGGAAAACCAGTAGGATCTTCCAAATTTTACCTAATAGGGGCCTAAATTTTCCACCTCGATATCTTTTGTCGTTTCCAAATGACAATGGAAATGCTTTTCTTCTGAGGAGGATAGCTTGCTGCAAGCCCGACCCTTAATGGCAGTTAGCCCCGGGCCTGATTGTAAATAACGCAAAAAACACGAATTTTAAGATACACCCGATTAACTCGAACTGTGTTAATTATTACCGTAAATGTTAATAAAACTAGAATTGCATGATAAACCTCAATCGATTCGCGAATTAATAAAATAAAATGAAATAAAAAACCCAAACGAACACGATAATAACAAAAATGCAACCTTAGTCTTTGTTTTCCAAGTCAAGGTTCCCGGTTGCGTGTAATTCTGCAATTATTAACCTTCCAATAATTGATTTTTTTAAATCGTGATTTATATAACTTGAGAAATGTACGATTACTTCAAGGCAATGGAGAATCAAGTTGATGCCGGCTTGACGAAATCCATCGGTATATCCAACTTTAATATCAAACAAATTGAACGAATCCTGGAGAATGCCCGCATACCGCCGGCTAATTTGCAAGTGGAATTGCACGCCTACAATCAACAGAAACCACTGGTCGAATTCTGCAAGAAAAATCATATTGTTGTGACAGCTTACTCGCCGTTAGGCTCACCGGGATTGGCCCAATTTATGGAGCAATTCGGACAAAAGTAATAGAAACTCCATCCGTAGCGTTACGGTTAATATTTGAAATTCTAGAATTGAGCTGCCGGATATTTTGAACAATCCAACTGTGAAGGAAATTGCGGAGAAACACGGCAAATCGACGGCGCAAATTTTGTTGAAACACACCGTCCAACGGGGTGTTGTGCCGATACCGAAAAGTACGAATCCGGAACGATTACGACAGAATATCGACATCTTCAATTTCAATTTGGACGACGACGATATGGAGAAGTTGAATAATTTAGACGCTAATCTGAGAATTTTAGATTTCTCCGCTTTCGCTGGGTATGAGTTTCATCTAAAATTTCATATATTCGAAGAATAGCCGTTTTTTATTTATTTTAGGATTAAGGAACATCCAGAATATCCATTCAAATAAATTACCACACGTATTCAAGACATAAATTGTATAATCATTGCATTGTAACTTATCAGCTTATTTAGACTTGTAGGGTAAAAATTAGGCGCTCAATATATTAAATTATTGCTTCTCGAAACTTAGAAGTTTTGATAAAGCGCAGTTCCTAGGTTTAATGTAGAGGAAATTCGATTTGCACCTCCTTTAATCACGAGAGATTGCCAAAGAAGCCAGATGGGCCCGTTTTGTGAGCCACCAGAAATAGATCTGGAGGCTAAGAAGCATAAAAATGATCTAATTGAGAAACAAGTTAGTTTAACTGAGAAAGACTACTTACTGAACTGCGACCTCTAGCTATTTCTGTCCCTTGCAAAGTTAATTATCTCTCTGGGAGACCTTCTCCGAGCCTCAACAGATGATAGAACTGTGCTGCCAAGGTGAGTTAATTTCTTGAAATGAAATCTGAGAGCGCAATATCTTGTTAGAAATCTTAATTCGTTCCTATTAAGTTCAAGAAGTTTCTTAGCTTTCTTAGGCAAGTAATCGATAAATTTCGCCTGTCTTATTCTCAGAGTTTGCCTCCAGTGCAGCATTTTATTGCTCCTTTCCCATCGGCAGATCTTTTTCGCCTATTGGACTTTTGTTAACCCATAGAACGGTTCTGACGCCTCAGAGCCTGCCTTTGCAAGTCCACCAGCTAGTTTATTTCCTCTAATTCCCTGATACCCTGGTAACCAAGCTCGGGTAAGTTTGTTCCCTTGCCGGCAGCTTCAGGAACTGACATTCCCAAGGGCTTCCAATATTTCCTGATTGTCGGTCAAATCTGTAAGTTTTCTTCGTAAAAACGCCTCCAGTGGAGCACTTTTCCATCTGCAATTCTTTTTCATCCACTGGAGTTTTGTCAGAACGGTCCTGGGCCTACAATTAAAGCTGCAGGACCTGCCTTTGCAAGTTCATCAACTAGTTGATTTCCTCTAATTCGCAAGTTGGGGTAAGTTTATTACCCTTGCCAGCAGCTTCAGGGACTGACGACATTCCCAAGAGCTTCTTGTGAGTTTTCTTCGTAAACACTGTGGCGATCAGCTCTATTGCAATAGTTTCAGTTTGCATTAGAGGAACTGGCTTAATCTAAGCAGGAATGAAGTTTGTGACTCAAATTTGGGCTTCTTCGCGTCTTCGATTTGACTCAAAATTGAGGCGTCTATAAAAGAAACTCCACAATTTCGGTTTATTGTAAAAAATCTATTGATATTGATTCAAGATATGATAATATACAGATTTATACACGAAATAGATTCGTTGTAACTTGGTGTTGATTTTTTCAATTTTAATGATATAACATCTTATCTAATTGACTTTGAGAAACAATAGAAGTTTAAATAACAATTACGATAATAATAAAAATAATAATAATAAAAGTCATTGTGATATGCAGATTTAATCAACAAACACTTTATCAAAAGCCGAATTATCAGTTCGCAAAATCACTAGATCGAAAAATAGAAGAAAGGAATCAACAACAACATCTTCCCCGATAAGACACTTTGGAGCAAACTAGCGAATTCGGAGTTTCTACGGCGATAAACTTAGAAAAAGTCTTAAATTCTACTCTCCATAACCGTCAAACAACGATCTTGTAGACTTTGTGAAGTCGACGCTATTGTCCGATTAATATCACCATCTTCGATATTGTCGCGCCTCAATCCATCATCAACTTCCTTATTCAAATTATTCTCGTTATTTGCGCTAATTTGGCCCATTTCGATATCCTGATTCGTCACCGGTACGGCTTGCGTTCGCAACATCAAACTGACTTCACTGTACGACGGCGGTAGATCGTTTTTATCGCCAAAGATCTCGTCGTAGGCTGGCGGCGAGAAGCCGAGCGATATCGGCGATAAGCCTTTACTAGTCGTTTCCGAATCTAAAATACTCGGAGTACTGCCCAGTTGTAGTTGGAGATGTTGTTGTTGTTGCTGTTGTCGTATCAAATTCGCACTCAATTCCATAAAATCGATGCCGGTATGGTCGGCTTGTAATTGAGCAAATACGCTGCGATCTACTACCAACATGCGGCCGTAGGGTAACAGGATTATCGTTGGTGTTGTTGCTGAATCAGCAGCTGTACTATCTGGAATTTTTACAGAAAAATCGATTATTACGATTTTCATCGAGTTTTATTTAAATTAGCAAACATTTAGACAATTCCGTTTAAAAAACAGTTAGTTTGCTGATTTTGGCTTACATTTAGATTCAGGTATGTGGAGTCTTTAAACAATATTTGGCAAGCAATTCTCGACTTAATTAACTCTAAAATCAATAAAAAACACTACAATTTTATCGCCTTTTGGCTACATTAATTTAGTTGGAAATTGCTTTCAAAATTGAAATACGAAACGCAACTATTTCCAATGGGAGCAAAATGTTAGCTTGTTAGAGAAAGCGCACTGTATATTTCCAAAATTTCTCAATTAAACCGGCTCGATGATTCCAATTAATATCTAATTGTGAAAATATAGCAATGGCAATCGTCCAGATAAACAATCCATTGGAGCGTATAGCGTAAAAATAAAATCAAACTCGTAGCGTTAACGTTAACGCTACAGAAAGTTATAGTTTAGTAGAAACAACTCAAACAGGTTAGAGTTAATTGATTAGAATTTTTGCTCGAATTACCTAATACCTAGATGTTCTTCTAGATTTGTCACGTTTTATCTGAAAGTCCACTCCACGACCGCATTCTAAGCTCCGTGTATAAACTGAAAGAATTCAGATTTTCGGTTGGAAAATTTATCGTAATGATTTATTGTAAATTTTGGAAGTTGTTTATGAAATGTCGCCGTGACTGCTTCATTCGTTTTTATCTTTCTTTATATGACTGTTATAAAACACAAGACATATGTCAAAATTATTTTAAGGTAGGTAGGTATTAATGCTACTAAAAATACAATATACAGACAGTCAAAATTGTTGTACAGTATGCCAAGTATTTAGTGTGGAGGCAATAATAATAACAGCAAAACATGTAAAGAAGGGAATAGATTAGAATCTTTGGAAGCCTTTGAACTCGTACAATAAATAAAAATTCTATTTTCTCACCGACAAAAATTGGGGGAATATAGGAGAATTTCCATGGAAAATGTCTATTATCGCATACTCAAAAGACGCTATAAAAATGAGAAATACGACAATGAGATTTTCTATTACAATCAATTATACGAAATGCGAGTCAAACTAAAATAAAGAAAATTAATTGGGGGAGATGTGTAGGGAATTTATCATCGTTTTCTTCAACTTAAAACCGTTAATTTTTTATATGTCAGTTTTAAAATAGTAAATCTACTTTAGTTGGCACAATTTAGCGGAAAATTCCCCATTATCGGCTATTGTTACTAATCTTTGTCACTCTAATTTTTCATACCAACACGGCAAGCGAAATTAGAAACATAAGAAATATACAATCTATTGATTTGCTTCTATTTCCGGTTAACAGTAGTGCATAAAATTGAGAAGCTTCCTATGTTTAGCGAAAAATTTGCGTCTAAAATCGAAATTCTTCCATAACTTTGATTAATTTACAAGCTTAATCCTCTAATCAAAACATACACTCATAAATTTTGCGAAAGGCTATGAATCAAATTTAAATTTGAATTATTTTTATAGACATTTGTACTCATTTTTATCAAATATTTTCGCAATGAATAGTTCTAGGGCTTTCAAGAGGAACTTCGCAAGATTTTCGAGCGAATAAAATAATTTTATTTCTTTACAACAATTTTAGACTCTTCCTGCTACTATTTTCTCCTCAAGAATGCTTCCAAATACTAATTTTCGACTACAGATGATTTTTGGGTGTTTAAAGGGTTAAGACTGCTCAATTTGCAATTTTTCCATGTAAAGGGTGATCTAGCAAAAATTTGGGCTGTTGCTTTTGTCTTGGGAGCAGCTGTTACTTGAGCCACATGCATAATTACTTTCCCATAAGAAATGCTTCTAAATTGTTGGATGTTTAGTTGTTTTTTTCCTAGAAATAGGAACAAATTCCTTTGTTATTATGCAAAATTATTTGAGCCAATCTAAGCAGAATTTCAGTGTTGTGTTCTGGATAAAAATGCAAGCTGACTCACCAAATTCGCCTCTCGCAAACATTATCAAATTTGATGGAAACGATATTAACAAACTATCAAATTTTGTGCCAACACCAAGCAGATCTGCTTCATTATTCAAAAGAATCTCGCAAAATTCGTTAATCCACCAGGATTGTCTTTATTGGGCTTTTACGGGATAATTTTGACTCTGTACGAGTTCATTGAATTGGTATTTTTTCCTCTGGGCCATAAAATACGAAAATTAACGGGTAGCAAAAGTAAAAGATGTGTTTACATTTGAATGGATGCCAAATGAATAGGAACCGACATTCGATTTAAAATCGAATAGAGAATCTTTTTTTAGAGGATGATAGCCTTCCTGAGGTGCCCAATAAATAAAATGTTGGGATACAAACACGTAAACGGGTAGAAATAAACGTGAAAACAACAATTTATGAAAAATTGAGCACTTGTTGGCATCTCCAAAGCATATCAAAATGTTCATTGGGTGTTTTTATCAGCTAAGAAATAGGGCAAGAGAATCATGATGGTTTAATTGAAGGCGAGGATACTTCAATTATGGAAGTATAACTTGCAGAAATTTGGCGTCAAACATTTTTCTTGCTTATGGAGTTTCTATAAAATAAGTGGAAATTAACAGAAGTTTATGCAAAAATTGAAGAGGCTAAATTCTTGTGACATATAGCAAATTTCAAGAAAATCAAAGAAAATAACTACTTCAAAATTAACACCCAGGAGCCAGCCAAAATTTTGGACGGCCTCCTCGAGCTCTAGTTCATTTGATTCCTTCATTATTTTTTGTATAAAATAAGGAAAAACAGTAATTTGAAGATAGCTCAAGTGGCTAGGCTAAAATACTCACTGTTGTCCGCATCGGGGTCATCGATAACGCACGTCCTGAAGATGTACCGTTTGCACAAATCCCGTACACCGGGTGCGGCAAAACAACAAAACAATATAATTATCGTTAGAACTGTTATCATAACAATTAGCGTGGCCAATCCTTGATTCGAATGGCCGCTAGTTTCCGGTTCTGGATTCTTCACATTCGATGGATTCACCTCTGCAACAAAACAATTGTTTAGCAACGAGAAAAAAACGACCACTTGACGTGTGGATTATTGCCAAAATTTTAAATTGAATTTGTCTCATAAAATTGAACATGAAATATAACCGGCAATATTAATTTATAATTTTTATTTTTCTCGATGTGAAAGTAAAATCGATTGAATTTTCCTAGAAAATTAGTGAATTTTCCGTTTGGAGTCTATCGTTATTGAACTGTCCAAATTGTTGATTTTTTCCTGGATATATAAAAATAGGCCTGTTGCGATAGCTTTATAAACGTTTACAAACACTCCATTATTTTAAGGACAAGCAGTGTGTATTTTATAAGCAGGAATTTCGCACGTAATGAGTGCCCCCAAAATTAATTTATTATTCAATATTAATCCGTCATCAATATTTTATCCGCCACTAGAGGCAAAAAGATAGAATAATTTAATTTTAATGACACCATAAATTAGAGATTTATTAATATTCATTCCGTGTGATTTTATCAATAATGCTATACCGTAAATGTTAATAATGTTGCATTAAATCAATATTTGAATAAGCTATAAAGCTATTAATAATCGAACAATGCTGCATAGTTGTGTTTACGCGTGAGAATTTTATTTACATGAGTCTCCGGCTAAAATTACGCTTTCATAGACCTCTCAAGCTAGCCTAACAAACTACAATAGAATTGCTCCGAAATTGTAGCAATAATTCATATCTGTTGCGGGTTACTCTCCTTTAATTAATCAATAAATAAGCAGGACTAGAAGTTGGTAAAAAGTGGAAATTTGGCGAACGATTTCTCGTTTAGTTTTCAATGCAAATTCAAGTGTTTGGGCTTGTTTGAAAGAGCGATTCAAGCTCTATTTTTGGGGCTTTATAGTTTTGGAAAATGTAGTGGAGATTTTGTGTTATAGAAGTATGTTGTCTTAATTGCCAAATTTCAAGAAATTTTCCAATCAAACGGGTAATTTTCCGGAAAATTAAGAAAATGCCAAAAGTTGTCTTGCCTAATTTCAAACATTTAGCAAAAACTTTGGGGCCAATTTTTGAAATTCTACTACGTTTTAGCGAAAAAATTCTATGGCATGCGTCAATTTAAACGTAATTACGTGCTTAATTGTCCAATCATTGCTAATCTCGGTAATGTAGAATGACTAATTTAAAGCTCTAAGATTGCTCAAAATAGTAATCTACTCAATTAATAGTATTGTCCTCTAATTGGACAATTATTTGTCCATCCAAATCTAGAAATAGTGGAGATTTTGCTTTAAAACGACCCAATATAGGAGGAATATTCCATAAAAGCCGATATTATTGTCGACTAGTATCTGGAATAAAGTCCTTAAGCTGTTTCGATTGATGGTTTTTATAGCCGTTTCGTCTTGTTTACATTGAAGCCAATAAACTGTTTATATGTCGACGAAAACTTCTAAAGACGCTTGAAAGGTAGCCCTAATGGGGGATTTATTATACTTTAAAGATTTATTTGATCATCCAGAAATCAATAGTGTATCGTCACTTGGAAGTTTTCANAAGACGCTTGAAAGGTAGCCCTAATGGGGGATTTATTATACTTTAAAGATTTATTTGATCATCCAGAAATCAATAGTATATCGTCACTTGGAAGTTTTCAGACAAATCGATCAATAAAAATATAACTTGCTCGAATTTGTCGTGATTACTAAACTGTCTCACCAAAATTATTCGATTTTGAGTCAATTTTGATCGTAACTGGTCGCATTATTAATCAGACACGTGTAGTTAGCCCGGCTCTACTTGTTTTGTTATTCTTAGACAGATCAAAAAATAATTTTTGACTTGTTAGTCTTATTGTAGCTAATCCTCGATATTTTTCTCGTGTCGAGCATCAACGACAAGACCAGCCTTTTCTATTTAGACAATTTATCTCTTTCGATCAACTACATTTTTCTAATTTTATAACCAGACTTGGCGTCAATGTTGGTCTCTTTCGATATTTTATCCGACCTGCTACTAGTTAAACACAATGCTGTTAATACTAACTACTAACACTAGCACTAACACTAACATTAACACTAACACTAATACTAATTCTATAAATTACTATTATTCCAAATACTAGTCTCCAAAAAAATTTTGATTTACCTATATTTTTATGGATTTTATAGAATGATTCATGGCATTTGGCCTATTCTCAAATGTTCCTCGATCGTATTTTTATTAACACTTCATTTAATTCTGATCGATATTAATACCAGTTGTCTGGACTTTTTTGTTAAAACTATACACGATTTTTTATTCTAGGTTAGAATCAATAATTGAAGCTGGGGCAAATAAGCGACTTAGTCTTGTTTATGGCAAATATTTTCGTTCAAATTCCGAAAAATTGACCCCTATAGCGCAGTTCTGCATCGACAATTTCACTTTCTATTCGCGATTTTTGACGCAATTTCGATCGATAAATTCGAAATTTTGGCAATTTCTAAAAACAACCATAATATTTATTTTAGCTTACGCATTGTCTATTATTCTTATTTATAGAGAATTGATATTTGAAATAGAAATAACACATGTAGAAACAATAAATAAGCAATTTGAATTGATATTCTACAGTGTTTACGATTCATTTCTAGAACAGTGTTATTATAGGTAAATATTGTGTCATTATGGGGATTTCATCGAAATATTGGTAAAATGCACCGAAATTCCACAGTAAAGCCGAATTTATTTCAATTTATTCTTTCAGCATTTTACTGGAAGTCTCAACAGGCCAGGAGCCCCAAAAATTCCCCTCTTGCGTGTTTAAAAATTTGTAAATTCATCTCTGTGCGAGAAAATTTAAACAGATATCGCTAATTTCAAATTTTCGCTATTTTAACGCGTTTTAAGTCTATTTCAATCGGCTTTAATCTAAGAATAGTTGGTCTATTTTGCAAATGGACTAATGTATTGTGTGTTATTTAAACAAATCTAATAGTTCGTGAAACACAAAGGATTTATTATTCGTTATGTTTATTGAATTTTTGCCAATCGTGAATACACCACCAAAGAATTTTTTGTGTTAATTCGAGAAATAATTGATGTTTTAATTAGCTAGCAGAGTTACAATTTTGAATAGTGGTATTGTTATTGGCGATAGTTTGGAAACTTGTTAGATTAAATGTCAACATCGTTAACGTAACTTGAACTAAAATAACGATAAATTTATGAACATTGATAATTATTTGAATATATCGATGAAATAATGTGGCATAAAATTGGCAAATTTTCAAATAAAGTTGCTGAACTTTATTATACAAATAACGAAAATTCTGACATTAATAGGCGTAAATGATCGTCGATTTTATCTAATAAAACAACAATAATCAGAGATTTTGATCTGTATATAACTAATTTTGATAATTATTCGAATTATTAGAATTTGATAGACTTACTATTGGCGAGTGCCCTAATCTTCCTTTGCAGCTCCATTTGGTTATCAACAATTCAATATTTCACCTTCGCTGGACCATTTCAATGAAATTTCGAAAATTCCGTGGCTAACATCCAAATCACCGCCAATATCTAAATTTACACTTGTTTTCAGCTCAACAATTTCTCATTTGTTTATTGTCTTGATTTGTATGACTCTAATCGCTCAATAAAACAAATAAAAACGTCCAAAAATTACAATTTAACAGTTCAATCCATCAAAAAGCCCACCGATTATTCAAAAATCTAATAAAGACTAGAATAAAATAATTGAAATTCGCCCAGGTAACGTTTGGAAAGTTGTCACCTGTGGTGCATATCAATTCGTTTTCGTTACAAAATTGGAGCTTCACGTTTCAAACTGTATTGAAATTTGTTAATTTCGGTTATCAGAAACACTTTCACCGATGCTCTGTTGATAGCATACTGCGGCGTCGTCTCCACTTTCTTACCCTTCTTTTCTGTTTGCTTTAATCGCAACCAGCACGCGACGTCATGACGTCATTACGTAAATACGAGAGAGGATGATGTGCGGCGGCGCTCGGCGTCGCCGTCGTCGACCAAATCACCAACACAATGCACAAAGGACAATTCCACAATTTAAATTGTAACGAGAACAACGATAGGAGAAACCATACGGTTTATTGTCGACTGACAAAACCGCTTCAATTCGATTTATTTTTAAACTAAAGGCGCAAATTATAATCTTCAAGTAGGTTTTTTTAGGGGAGAAGCAACGGTAACAATATATTTTTGTGTCGGAAGTTATTAGGCGAATTTAGAACTAGGTCATGCAGGTGATAAAAATAACCCCATTTGGGGCTGTTTCAATTATATTAAAATACCATCCAGATTATGAAAAACAGACAGGTTATTATCATAAGTTTCAATTAGAACGTTCAACAACAATAAAATATTCAAACCCCCTGTTCTTTTTATTATAAATTCATAGGGTTCTATTTCCGTAGGGTAGTCCAAAATTTAGGTCACTGTTCTTCGAGAATAAGACGAGGAAATATTTCAACTAACTCTTTCCGCATTAAAACCAGTTTCGAAACAAGCATTTCCGCACTGTCTTCACCTTATCCTAATTGTAAAACATTCAAACCCCTGTTCTTTATTATTATAAATTATAAATTCATAAAGTTCTATTTCAGAGAATTGGGGTAGGAAGAGGAAATATTCCGACTACACTATCTCTT
>JACDRP010000924.1:0-17847 GCA_013841185.1 Hycleus phaleratus | reverse complement strand
AAAAAAAGAGAAAAAAGAAAGAATGATGTGGTAGAAAATAAAGAGAGAAAATAGAGAGACAGAGAAAGACATTGAATGAGAGGGAGAGAAAAAGAGACAAGGAGAGAGATAAATTACAGTTAAATTCGGTTATAACGAAATATTTAAAAAATCGTTATAATAGAACTTTTTATACAAAAATTCTATCATAATTTTGCAGAAATGTCACTTTTACATTTTTCTGTAATAGTGACACTTTGATATTTCCAACTTCATTAGAATTTGAAAATGTCACTATTAAACTGAAATGTAAATATAGTAAATTTATCTGAGATTATACCATTTTCTACCACTTACAACAATACACTGTTGAAATATTACATATTTGTACATTTTTCTATAAAAGTGTCACTTTTCAAACTCCATTAGAATGGAAAATGTCACTTTTAAGCTAAAATGTAAATAATCATAAAATCGTCTAAGACGACACTATTTCATATTATTTACAATAATTATGAAACTGAAATGTTACATGGGTATTTGTGCATTTTTCTGTAAAAATGACACTTTCATGTTTCAAACCTGATTAGAATTGAAAATGTCACTTTTGAACTAAAATGTAAATATAGCAATATTATCTAAGATTATACCATTTTGTATCACTTACAACAATAAATACACCGTTGAAACATTACAATTTGTACATTTCTCTATAAAAGTGACACTTTCATGTTTCAAACTCGATTAGAATGTCACTTTTAAGATAAAATAAAAAAAATCATAAAATCATCTAAGACTACACTATTTTATATTATTTGCAATAATTATGAAACTGAAACATTACATGGGAATTTGTACATTTTTCTGTAAAAATGACACTTTCATGTTACAAACTTGATTAGAATTGAAAATGTCACTTTTAAGCTAAAATATATCTAAGACTACACTTTTTCATATTATTTACAATAATTACAAAGTTGAAACATTATATGGGTATTTGTACATTTTTCTGTAAAAGTGACACTTTCATGTTTGCAGCTTGTTCATAACTCTACTCCGATAATTATCAAATACTGCCTTCTATCATCATAAATATCAAAAATGCCACTTTTAAGGAAAATGTAAACGTATTTGTATCTTTTACCTAATTAGACTGTCAAAACATTACATTACATTCAGTAAAAGTGACATTTATACTATTATTATGAATTATCGAACAATGTTTCTATTTTTTGAAATTTATCATTGCTGAAAATGTTATTTTTAGACATAAGTGTAACAATCCTTAATTTTCTATTATTTACATAATTACACTATTCTAACTTTACATATTTGTACATTTTTGTGTAAAAGTGACACTTTCATGTTTGCAGCTTATTCATAACTCTACATTGATAATTATCGAATACCGTCTTCTATTATTTACATTAATGTCAAAAATGTCACTTTTAGGCAAAAGTGTAACAATCGTTAATTTTCTATAATTTACACATAATTACACTGTTGAAATTGTCAAGTATATTTTTCTTTAAAAGTGACATTTACACTATTATTATGAATTTCTTCACAGCCAAGTCGATTAAATTTACTTATTTTAAAATTATACAGCATGTCTACAAAGTGCCGGCAAAGACCGTAAAGCCTATTCACCACTAGACCAAGCCGATTCTTTAATATTGGACAATAATGAAACAACTGAACGTGGTGATAATAATAATCGTTCAAATTTAACACAAACGAAAAACAGGTATACCAACTTTTAACCTAAAAAAAAACAAAATTTACTAAACTCTTTGTTTTGTTTCAACAGTAATAATAATAGTAGTAATAATAGTAGTAGTAATAGTAATACGATTGCACCGGCGTTATCAAATGCCGGCGCCATTTTGGAAATGAAACATCTATGGGATGAGTTCCATTCATTAGGTACGGAAATGATTGTAACAAAAGCCGGTCGACGGATGTTCCCAACATTTCAAGTTAAATTATGCGGATTGGAATTACATTCGGAATATATGTTGATGATGGATTTTGTACCGGTTGATGATAAGCGTTATCGATATGCTTTCCACAGGTAATAGCAACCCACATAATTAACCTCCTATAGAGCAACCCATTGAAACGATATATTTAGATGTAGTAATAGACCAACCATACAACTAACCTCTAAAATAACCGATAGAGCAACCCATTGGAAATATAGACGGCTATGGTTTTTCTAACCTATAAATGTCAAATCAAATTATAACTCTACTATATTTCATTAAAATTCATAGCCAACTAACGATTGAAATAACTGTAAAATAGAATTTCACCTCACAGTTGGCTATCTATTTTCTAACCTATAACTGTCAAATGGTTTACAGTATGTTAGGTTAGGTTAATAGAAACACAGCCAACTGCGATTTGAAATATTCTTTTAGATAGTGATAGTGTTTTTTTTTCTAGTTCGAGTTGGGTAGTTGCCGGTAAGGCCGACCCTGTATCACCGCCACGTATCCACGTCCATCCCGATAGTCCCGCCACTGGTGCCCAATGGATGAAACAGACTGTATCGTTCGACAAATTGAAATTAACCAATAATCAATTAGATGATAACGGACATGTAAATTTAATTACATTAATTGATTGAATTGAAATTAATTAAAAATTACAAATTCCAGATAATTCTAAATTCAATGCACCGTTACCAACCCAGATTCCATATTGTTTATTTACCAACACAGAAAGCCAATACTACCAACCTAACAAATGAAGATAATTGTAATGATAATTTTAAAACATTTGTATTTCCCGAAACGGCATTTACAGCAGTTACAGCCTATCAGAATCATCGGGTAAGAACAATTGAATAGAGAAATCTAGTTTTTGTTTTTGTGACGAACAACCGGCCCAATAAAAATTGATAATCACTTTTTTTTCAATTATATCGGATTGATTGAATACAAATACATATTTGTTGTGACGAACAACCGGTTGATAGTCGTGACGAACAACCGGCCCACTGAGTATTTTTGAAGAACAACCGGCCCTATAAAAATTGGCAGTTATTGGCTTTTGCTTCTAAATTAATTGAACAAGTATTGATTTATTTTTGTGACGAATAACCGGTTGATAATTGTGACGAACAACCGGCCCACTTAAGTTTTTTTTGAAGAACAACCAGCTCTATAAGAATTGACAGTTATTGTAGTTTTTTTTCCAAATTAAATTACAAATTATCGAGTTTGAACAATTGAACAACAAGTATTGTGACGAACAACCGGCCCAATAAAACAGTTTTGTGACGAACAAACGGCCCAATAAAAATTGATAATCACTTTTTTTTCAATTATATCGGATTGGTTGTATACACGTAGATAAGTATTTTTTGTGACGAACAACCGACCTACTAAAGTTTTTGTGAAGAACAACCGGCCCCATAAAAATTGACAGTTATTTGTGTTTTTGTTCTAAATTAAATTACCAAATTAAGTTGGAATAATTGAACAAGTATTGATTTATTTTTGTGACGAACAACCGGCCCATTTAAGGTTTTTTTTGAAGAACAACCGGCCCAATAAAAATTAACAGTTATTGTAGGTTTTTTTCTAAATTAAATTACAAATCATCGTGTTAAAACAATTGAACAACAAGTATTGTGACGAACAACCGGCCTATTAAAATCGATAGTCATTTGTTTCAATTTTGTTTTTTCGTTTGTTTTTCTATTACAGATAACTCAATTGAAGATTGCCAGTAATCCGTTTGCTAAAGGTTTCCGTGATTGTGATCCGGATGAGACGTAAGTCGTTGATTTTATGTTTCCCCTGATATAGGTTATGTATATTCACAATTGTATTTTGTATGGCAGTAGGCTATGTCTTTTATAACGACGTAGTTAGTGTCGTAACTTTGTTCGGACATTTGGCAAATGTCAAATTTGGTAGAGTATGAATCAATCTACGACACACCATAGCCAACTGTTTGGTGAAATAAACCCTGTAATTGTAAATTAGGCGTTTTTGTGGTGGTGTTAGTGTCATATATTTTTATGTGTGTGTGTGTGTGTGTGATATTTATTTAAAAATCTCTCACTCTACTGAAATGTTTATTGGTTTAGACGCTAAAAATATATCACGTTATAAGCGAACATCATCTAGTAATTTTTTTTTAAAAAGGATACATACGATTTTTTCGTAGACAGACGTTAAAAAAAAATACACACACATAGAGGTTAGAAAAATCGGAAAAAATATGTTGCTATATTTATCTTTCATTGGCATTAATTATTATTATTATCATTATTATTATTGTTGTTTTTAGTATTTTTTTTGTAAAGTTGGCGGTCATTTGATCCGGATTCCAGCGGAATTTCCAAAAATTTCCGTTTATTTACACGGAAAAATTGCGAATTTGTCGTTATATACAGAACAAGCCACTTAAAACCAACACCTCAATTTCTACCATAAATAATAGGCGGATTTTCATGAAATTTACACCAATCGTAATTTATGCGATTGTCAATTGTTTGGTTAGATTTTCAAAATGGTAGTACTTCCGATTTAGACGGAAATCACACAAATATTGCGCCATATTTAGATGTCTTCCTTATTTTAGAAAGACATTAAGTTTTTTTTATTTTTTTGTAATGTTGGTAGCTGTTTAATGCAAATTCCAGCGAAATTTCCNTTTTTTTGTAAAGTTGGCGGCTGTTTGATGCAAATTCCAGCGAAATTTCCAAAAATTTCCGTTTATTTACACCGAAAAATTGCGAATTTGTCGTTATATACAGAGCAAGCCACTTAAAACCCACACCTTTATTTCTATCATAAATAATTAGATTTTCATGAAATTTATGGCAATCGTAATGTATGCAATTGTCAATTGTTTGGTTATGTTTTCAAAATGTTAGTACTTCCGGTTTAGGCGGAAATTGTATAAATATTACGCCATATTTATCTTTCTTTGACATTAATTATTATTATCATTATTATTATTAATTTTATCTTTGTTTTTGTAAAGTTGGCAGTCCTTTGATTCGAATTTCAGTGAAATTTCCAAAATTTTCCGCTTATTTACACTGAAATATAGCAAATTTACCATTGTATACAGGCTGCGCCACATAAAACAATCTATTTGATTTGTGTCCTTAATAATACGTGTTTTTCTTTTATAAAATTGACACCAATCGTAGTGTATGTGGTTGTCAATTATTTCGTTAAATTTTCAAAATGGTAGCACTTCCGGTTTAAGCGGAAATCATTCTAACATTACGCCATTTTTATCTTTCGTTATTTAAAAAAAAAAACACCATTAATTATTATTGTTTTTATTATTTTTTTGTAAAGTTAGTCGCTTTTTGACCCGAATTTCAGTGAAATTTCCAGAAATTTCCATTTATTTACACCGAAAATTTGCAAATTTGTCATTATATACAGAGCAAGCCACTTAAAACCCGCACTTTGGTTTCTACTATAAATAATAGGTGGATTTCATAAAATTTACACCAATCGTAATGTATGCGATTGTCAATTGTTTCGTTGTATTTCCAAAATGGTGGTACTTCCGGTTTAGACAAAAATGTTACGCCATATTTATCTTTTTTTAACATTAATTATTGCTATTATTTATTAATATTACTTTTGTTATTGATTTTGTAAAGTTGGTGGCCCTTTTGATTAGAATTTCATAGAAATTTCCAAAATTTTCCAGTTATTTAAACCGAAATTTAGCAAATTTACCATTATATACAGGGAGCGCCACTTAAAACCATCACGTTGATTACTACCCTCAATAAAAGGTGAATTTTTATCAAATTTACACCAATCGTAGTCTATGTGATTGTCAATTGTTTCGTTAAATTTTCAAAATGGTAGCACTTCCGGTTTAGACAGAAATTACACAAAAATTGCGCCATATTTATCTTCCTTATTTTAGAAAACCATACTTTATTATTATTTTGATTATTTTCGAATAATTGACGGTCTTTTTGATCAGAATTCTAGCGAAATTTCCAAAAATTTCCGTTTATTTAGACCGAAAAATAGCAAGTTTGCCATTATATACAGAGTACGCCACTTAAAACAATCACCTTAATTTCTACCACTATTGACAGGTGGATTTTTATGAAATTTACACCAATTATAAACTATGCGATCGGCAATTGTTTCGTCTCGTTTCCAAAATAGTAGTACTTCCGGTTTAGGCGGAAATCGTAGAAATATTACCCCATATTTACCTCTTTTAACACTCCATTATTATTATTGTTATTATTATTATCATCAGTTTTATAATTTTTGTACAGTTGGCGCTCTGCTTTCTCTAAAAAAACACCGAATTTCCAAAATTTGCCATAAATACAGAACCCGTCATTTAAAACAATCACCCCAATTTCCACCATTAATAACCGGTCGATTTTTCCAAAATTTACACCAATCATAATCTACACAATTATCAATTGTTTTATTATAAATATTTCTAGAAAAAATCGTACTAGTTTCTATTAACACGGAAATCGTGTTAAATTTGGTCAATTGTCTACATTGTTAATATATTTACAAATGTTGGCGGAATTTTTTATGGTGAGGGGTGAAGTGAGGTGCGGTATTTGAGTATCATTTGTACAAAGTGACAGAAGATGGATGTGTTCAAATATTTGGATGCTATTAATTCGAACTACAGTTGGCAGTTATACCAGAAATAACACGAAACAAACGCACAAATATATATTCTCTCTCATTCAATGTTATATTACAGTTGTTATTATCTAGTAGGTTGTTCCTTTCTTTTTTTTTTGTTTTTTTGTTTTTTTCTTTCAAATTCTATTGTTTTTGTTGTTCTTTTGTTCGCTTCGTTTGTTTGTTATATACAGATATATATTTACAAATTAATAAAGTCTAATTATTTCTTCTTACAATTAATATACAGGCTGTTCCATTTAAATTATCTATCTGTCATCTGTCAAAATATTTAGAAATAAGTCAATTTCTGATTGTCAGTTTTCTATTTTTTTTTTTTTTAATTAATATTCGTTTAAATGGAACACTTATATTTTGATTTTCTTCAAATATACAGGTTGTTCCTGAATTTATTTCATAACAATTAACAAAGGTGGCTTTGGAGTTTCTTTACAAACAATTAGAACAAAATGTCATAGTTTGAACTGTTTTCTGATTGGTTGCTGTCATTTTTATAACAGAAATAATCGTAAGAATTGACAATAAACGGGTACCCTCTTAGATGGAACGCTCTGTAATTTATTAGAATTCCCCTATTTAAATATACAGAGCGTTTCATTAAAATTGTACAAAAACAATAATTTAACAACACAAAGTGAGCTGGTTCGTATTCTTTTGTTACATCACACGTCATCGATTTATATTTGCAGTCGTCTAATTGGTGGTTATACGTCATCATTATTACAACCAATGAGAATAATAAGTCGCCATTTTAATCGTTTTCTAATTGGTCGCTTTTATTTTTATTTAAATGGAACGCTTTATAGTTTATTAAATTCCTCTAACTAAAGTGTTTCATTTTTAAACACAAAGTAGGCTGTTATTCTTTTGTTACATCTGCGTCATCGATATTGTAGCCAATCGTGTTTGATAGCGAGACGTTTCAAAGAGGTTATGATTGGAATAGATGGAACAGCCTGTATGTGAATGATAGGTCCAAAAATTTATTTTAAGCATTTTGAAAAATAGCAAAAATAATGATGATAATAATAATAATAATAATAAATTTCGGTACTTTTCTGGTTATTTAACTCATTAAATAATTTATCTTCATCTACACCATGTTATTTTCTATTATAATTTGATTTTAATGTCATCCAGAAGGCGGCGATTCCAACCGAAAAACACCCATCAATTCTATCACTATCCTTCTCTTACTCATTACAAATCGTATAGTTTCTATCGCATTTTTGTTTTTGTTGCGTTTGTTTTAAATTAAAGTCACTCGTAAATATTTTAAATTGTATTTAAATTTGAAATTTACAGCCAACATAGAAAAATAAAATCCCCCAAATTTCCACATTTATCAATTATATAGCGACAGATATTAAAATCAGTTGTGCCAACTTGATTTTTTTTATTAATTACTAAAATAAAAATTCCAGAAGTCCCGAACAAATCAATCATAATAGTACAACAACAACACAACGGCAACGCAGCACTACAGTACGGACAACAACGCCGACTAATTGTAGCGTAAAAGGTGAGTTTTTGTTTTCGATTACTCGATTATTCAATTGTCTATTAGTCTGCTTTATAGTTGGCTATGATGATTTAGTACGGTGCCATTTTGAATAATACGTCAATAAATGTCAAATCTAGCCAACTGTGATGTCATTATTGTTTATTTTGTACAGTGTGTTCCATGTTGGTTGAAATAAATGGGACATTCTGTATATATTGTTGTTAATTGTATTAAAACAGAACATCTGTGTGTTGGATTTTTTTTTGGTTACTTTTTTAGTGTTTTTCAATGGAATTATAAACAAAAATCTTAATAAATCACATATACATTGGAAAAACCAGAGCAATCTTTGGTTTTTGTTTATAATAAAAATAACCAATTTACAATCAACTTAACTACTGGAAAAGTTACTAAAATATTTTAATGGGTTCTCGAACTTGTGTTTACATAGAAACAGGATTGCCAATAATATAAACAAAACATAAAAATCCACTGTTTATAGTACGTACTAACCAAATAGAGTAGAAAAAATAATTAGAAAATTAGAGGAAAATAACACGATAATTGTTTATGATACGAGTAGGGAAAGTGGGAATTTGTGTTGCGTGTAGGGAAATGTGCAAAATGTCACGATAATGTAACAATTTGGAGAAAAAGTGGAAAAGTGACAAAACCTGTCTGTTAATTTATAAAATTCCCGATAATTTACATTCGAAAGTTTAAATGTCACAATTTGGTCTTTTTTGACAGTTCATTCGCTAAAATGTCATGGTTTAATTTGGAAATTTTGCTCATAAAACCAACAAAAGTGCCAAAATTGGAGCGTCTTCCATCTGCTCCAATAGTACAAATTTGTAATTTTGACACTAATTTGTCACTTTTACATTTGACATTTTAAAAGAAACTAATAAAATATGTCACTGGCAATTTTGACCGTCGATTTATTAAAAATGTTACAAGAAAAAGTGGCCAAATGTGTCACAATCAGTGTTTTATTGTAATTTTGAGTTATTTAGTGGAATAACGGTCAAAATTACACTGAAACACTGATTGTGACACTTGTGTCATTTCCAACGTAAACTGTAATATTTTCAATCTAATCTGATTGTGACATTTCCAATTTAAACGATGATTTTTAATGAACAATTGATATTTTAGGTTAGAAATTTCGCTTATAATTTAGAAAAGTGTCAAAAGTGTAACTTTTTTCATTATTTTCTGGGCTATAGGCCTCACTACTTTGACACTAATTTGCCTATTTTTCCAACAATACATAATTTGTACTTTTTTCACCAATTTGTCATATTTCATACTTGGAATTTTACAAAAAAACTGACAAAATGCTTACAAAACAGAAAGTATCAAAAGTGTAACTTCGTCATTATTAATTGAAATATTGAGACTCCATAGTTTGACAGTAATTTGTCATTTTCTAAGCTTGAAAAAAATTTGCAAAATGTCACTACAGATTAGAAATTTAAATTGGTGAAACTGTAAAAAAGTGACAAAATATGTTACAATTACTGTTTCTTTGTAAATTTTGACACAAATTTGTCCTATGTCTCCAACAATACAAAGTTTGTACTTTTGTCACTATTTAGACTCGAAATTTTCCAAAACAAAGTGACAAAATGTATCACTAGAAATTTTGACATTTGATTTATTAAAAATATTCTGCAACTGTGTCAAAAATTTGTACGTTTGCCACTAATTTGTCACTTTTTACGCACTAAATGTTACAATTTTGACAGTCATTTAGTGAAATAACTGTCGAAATTACACTGAAACACACATTGTGACACATGTGTGACATTTCCAACCTAAATGATGATTTTCAATGAACAAGTGATAGTTTAGATTGGAAATTTTCCTTCAATTCAGAAAAGTGTCAAAAGTGTAACTTTTTTCATTATTTTTTGGAATCTAGGGCTGCCTACTTTGACACAAAATCGCCTATTTTTCTAACAATACAAAATCTGTAATTTTGTCGCTAATTTGTCAGTTTTTACACCGGGATTTTGCAAGGAAACGTGACAAAATGTGTCATAATCACTGTTTTAGTGGAAATTTTGACAGTTAAGTCACTCAAAAATCATAATTTAGGTTGGAAATTTTGCTTACAAAACAAATAGTATCATAAGTGTAACTTTTTCATTATTAATTGAAATCTAGAGGCTCAATAATTTGACACTAATTTGTCACTTTCTAAGCTTGAAGAAAATTTGCAAAAGGTCACTACAGTTTAGAAATTTAAATTTGAAAAAAAAAGTGTCAAAAATGTAACTTTTTTCATTATTTTTTAGAATACGGGGCTCCCTACTTTGACACAAAATTTGTACTTTTGTCACTAATTTGTCACTGTTTACAATCGGAATTTTACAAAAAAATGTAACAAAATATGTCACAATCACCAAATTATGTCAAAAATGTAACTTTTTGCCTTATTTTTTGAACTACAGGGCTCCCTACTTTGACAAAAAAGTGGCCAATTTTTCTAATAATACAAAGTTTATACTTTTGTTACTAATTTGACACTTTTTACACTAGGAATTTTACCGGATAAAGTGACATAATGTGTCACAATCAGTTTTAGAGGAAATTCTGATAGTTAATTGACTCAAAAATCATAGTTTAGGTTAGAAATTTTGTTTAGAAAACAGAAAGAATCAAAAGTGTAACTTTTCCTTTATTAATTGAAATATAGAGACTCCATAGTTTGACACTAATTTGCCATATTCTAAGCTTGAAAGAAATTTGCAAAATGTCACTACAGTTCAGAAATTTAAATTGAAGAAAAAGTAAAAATGTGACAAAATATGTCACAATCAACATTTCAATGTAATTTTGACAGTTAAAAGTATCAAAAATGTAACTTTTTTTGTTATCTTTTCGAATATACATATGTAGGTCTCCCTACACAAAATTGGTCTATTTTTCTAACAATACAAAATTTGTATTTCTGTCACTAATTTGTCACTTTTCATACTCATAATTTTCCAAAAAAAGTGACAATGACTATTTTATTGGAAATTATGACAGTTAATTCACCAAAAAATCATAGTTTAGGTTGGAAATTTTGCTTACAAAACAGAAACTATCAAAAGTGTAACTTTTTTATTATTTACACTAATTTGACACTTTCTAAACTTGAAAGAAATTTGCAAAATGTCGCTATAATTTAGAAATTGAAATTTAAGAAAAATTAACAAAGTGACAAAATATGTCAACCACCGTTCCAATGGACATTTTGACAGTTAAAGTGTCACAAATGTAACTTTTTCTATTATGATTAACACCAAACCCTCCTGCTTACACTTAATAATACAACATTTATATTAACTTTTGTCACAAATTTGTAACTTTTCAACCTAAATGTCACTTTTAATGATTGTCTAAATTGACAGATAACGAAACAACACCCCCACCACCACCGACAACAATCACCACAGGTTATCCATCACCAATCCAACAACAACAACTATTACCAACTGTAACAACAACAACAACGGCAACAACGCCATCTACCAATCTATTGAGCACATTAAGTCAACCATATTCGGCCGAATTTTGTAATTACGGCCCTGTCTATCATTCACATAACCTCCTACACAACTACAATCCAGTCTATAACAACAACAATAATAATAATAATAGTAGTAATAATGATAAGAATCGAATGATAACCAATAATAATAATAATAATAGTAGTAGTAGTAATAGTAGTAATTTTAATCGAACTTATGGATCAAGTTATCCGGGCTTCTATCCAACGAACAATGGAAATTTTCGTAATACGGGCCTGCATCATCACCATCACCATCTCCATCATCATCATGGCTATGATTTTACACCACGATAAAAATCGTCATTTGTTTCTTAATTTGTATTCGTTTGTTTTTCCATAAATGTACAAATATACAGGGTGTTTCGCCTAATTTTGGGCATTTTTTTTTGTTGGTGTCGAATTAAATGGAACGTTCTGTATATTATTTGTTTAATAATTTCTGTGTTATCGAATTTTAATTACCAAAGTTTATTACCAAAATTCTCACTATTATTATTATTATTATTATTATTATTATTATTTAGTAGAATTAATATTTAATTATTTTTTAAATAAAATCGATAATATATTAAATGTTAGATTTATTACCCATAATTAATTAATTAATTTAATCTAATTAATTAATTGATTAATTATAAAAAATATTTATGTGACAGATTTATTGAAAATAAAATTCTATATTTTAAATTTCATTTGTTTCTTTCTCCCTCCAAAACAAAAACAAAAAAAAACCCTAACAAAATCAAGTATGTTATGAAAAATTCCATCTTTAATTATACGAAAATAACAAAAAAATTTATATTTTAAACAAATGATATTTTCAAATGTTTATTGTTTAAAATGTTTCTCTTGTTTTAACCCCCCCTTTCGTCCCGTATTTCCCCGATTATTCCATCAAGTTGGCCAAAATCGAACAAAAGCAAAACGATACGACATGAAATCCAAGTAGGCTCGATTACCGATTAAAGCTACATTCACACTACTAGACAATTGAATCAAATAGACTAATCTTGGATGAGCTCGTTTAAAGCTATCTTCACACTAATAGACAATTTCTTTAATTTCAATTGAGGTTAGAATTAACCTAATTTGTTTTTGTTTTAAATAATAAACTAGGTTAGGAAAACAGATCAAAGTAGGCTAATAGAAACCGATAAAGGTGTCTTCACACTGCTAATTTAAGTCTAAAGGTAGGTTCACACCTTTGATATTGTGACACTTTTTGATATTTATAAAAAACCGTGTACTTCTATTGAGAATTGTGTCACAATACAATTAACTCTTGTCAATTTTTATATTTATTTAGCATTAAATGAGATTATCCAAAATTCGAGCTATTTTGGTAGTTTCCTTGTATTTTGACACTTTTGTGTAACATTACTAGAAAGTTACACTATCTGTAAGAATATATTTCTTCGTAAATTATACAAATTCTAAGTATTTCCACAAGTAGTCACAATATAACAAACACGAGTTACAAAGTTTATTATTGAAGATTAGAATTGTTACACTTCTTGTAATGCTTTGTGTATTTTCGATTATTTCCACAATAATAACAATGAAATTATTTTAAACAACGGAGCTATTTAATACGGCTTTTTTGAAGCTGTGTAACTTTACAAATATCTTCACGGTATTATGTAACAAAAAATAATTTAATTACATATGTATGTAACAAAACAATAGACTATAAACGAGTTGTTTTTGTTTTAAAATCTTATATAAATAGTCGTATATAATATAATATAATCCAACTTATTTATTGAGTTAATTTCTACGTAATCTGAAGTGTCACTTTGTTACATTATTTGTAATGCAACAAAATGACAATATTTACACTTCAATTACAGAATAATCATTAAGTACAAGTTAAAATGACAATATTTGACAACATTTACACTTTTGTGTAACATTATTAAAGTTACACTCTAAAGATCACAAATTTTACATTGTTACACTTTTAAATTTCTATTAAATATCCATGTCTCTGAAGAGAGAAATGTGAAAAATACATCAATGGACTGGTTATAAAAGACAAATAACAAAATTATGTCACAATAATACAATTGTTACACTTACTTTAACCCTAATATATTGTCAGTTTTCATGTTTTATGCGTATAAATTGAGACATTATTCGAAATTAATGTCAATTTGTAAGTTGTCTGTGCTTGTCGAGAATATTTACACTTTTGTGTAACATTCCCGAAAAGTTACACTATCTATAAGAATCGATCTCTGCATAGATAACACAGATTCTAAATCCTTGCAAGAGAAGAGACAATATAACAAACATGAGTTACAAGGTTTATTATTGAAAAGAAAAATTGTTACATTTCCTGTAACGCTCCGTATATTTTCGATTACTTCCACTAAAATAACAATGAAATTATTTTAACGAACGGAGCAATTTGATACAGTTTTTGAAGCTGTGTAATTTTCAAAATATTATGTAACCGTAAATAAATACAATAATTTTTTGTTGACAATAGGTCATTAATACAATATTCACACATACTAAAATTAATACAGTAAATGTAACAAAACAATAGACTGTAAACGTGTTGTTTTTGTCTTAAAATCGTATACAAATAGTCAAATATAATCCAACTTAGTTTCATCGAACGGTTATTAAATCATAAAGAAGCTTAAATGTTACATTTTTATTACACTAATACCAACAATATTGGAATTATTTGATGCAATACCCAAAACAATACAGTAGATCACAAAAATTACATTTTTTTATTTTTAAAACCCGTAGAAGTGACACTAAATACACTACCTGCCAGTATATTCAACAATACATTATCTTCTAATATCCAACGGTTACATTTGTTGTAAAAAGTTACATTAATTGTAACGCATTACTTTCACTCGTCAACTAGGCAAGAATAGCGCCTTTTCCAACGTTTGATCGTTGTTACATTATTTAAGTGATAATTTTTAAGCAATCTAGAGTGTCACTTTGTTACATTATTTGTAATGGATCAATAGATCTATATCAATATTCAGAAGTTACACACCAAGTAACACTGACAATATAGAGCAATTATTGTTAACGAAGACTTACTGGGAATATTTGAAAACATGCGTTTTTGTGTAACATTACAAAAAAGTTACACAATTACACAATTAAATCTCTTGATACTGATAAATTCTAAATACTTCCACGAGAAAAGACAATGTAACAAACATGGGCTACACGGTTTATTATTGAAGAACAGAATTGTTACATTTCCGGTAACGCTTTGTTGATTTTCGATTATTTCCACTATTATAACGATGAAATTATTTTAACGGAGCGATTTGATACAGCTGTGTAACTCTACAAACATCTTCACGGTATTATGTAATTATAAACAAATACAATTAATTTTACTTAATGACAATAGGTCATTAATACAATATTCACACATAGTAAAATTAATTAAACTAAATACAGTAAATGTAACAATAGACCATAAATGAGTTGTTTTTATTTTAAAATCTGATATAAATAGTCAAAGTTAGTTTCATCGATCGATTATTGAATCAGAATGAAGCTAAAATGTTACATTTTTGTTACACTAATACTAACAATATTGGTATTATTTGATTCAATACAAACACAAGAGGTCGCACAAGACAGAAAAGTTGTAAGTATACATAGATTTGTTACATTTTTTACAAAAATGTATAAGTGTAACTTTTTTGAATTTACACAAATACTAGGAATCTGTAACGGAAATAGAGCCATTCTACAAATTCCGACATCATGCTGAAGTAATTGTTGCCAATTGTTTATCGTTACGTTGTGGTGGTGCTATTTTATATTGTATTTACATTATTACATCGGCTAATTGTGTCACGTATAAAAATTACATTATTTAGTGTAACTTTTTTTGTAATAATGTAACAATTTTTTTAGTGTTTTCGGTATACCAATACCACCACAGTTGATTACTGTACGAACTTACATAGAAGATCTGTCACTACCGCAATACCGTTATAATGTCACAAATATTTATTTACATCCGCAATTTCGACGGTCACCATTGATGCACGATTTGGCAATTTTGAAAATTTCACCGAAAATTATATATACAGGTTGATTATTTTGTTTCAATAGAAACAATTTGTGTACAATGTTGGCGTTACTAATTGTGTAACAATTTGACAGAACGAGAAAAACCGGCAATTTTAGCCTATGAAGAAATAAGAGGCACCAAGTATTCAGGCATTACAAGTGGTATCAAAGTACCAGAATGGTCACCATGTAGAAATCCATTATTTATCGGTTCAGAAAATGACATTTTTGCTGGTGCTAAGATGCATTCATTTGAAGCACAAGTTACAAATTGTGAAGATTACGCTGAATTGGATATACCGTATCCAATTAGAAATAATGTATTTTGTACAGCACCAACTGGAAGATTCAACGATTCACAACCATGCAGTGTAACTATTTTTACACTTTTACACTTTTACATTTTAACTGTTTTACACTTTTACATTTTACAGTTTTACACTTTTATACTTTTACAAATTTACACTACTACATTTTTACACTATTACACTTTTACACTTTTACATTTTAACAGTTTTACACTTTTACATTGTACGTTTTTAGGTTTTTGTAATTTTATTTATTTTACATTTGTAATATGTCATTACTTAGGGCGATAATGGTGGACCGTTTATCACATTGTATCAGTCCATTGCCGTTCTACATGGTATAGCGTCACAAGGTAACTATTGTCCATTCTCACCAACTGTGTACACAGCTGTACACCCCTATAAAAAATGGATTAACGATATTATATCAGTACATTAACAATTTGATTTTCTTTGAATATATTAAAAAAATTTCAAAAACGTATTTGTGACATTTTTCTTTTATTTGTAACCTTACACATTTACACTATTATATATTAAACTTACAATATATTAAATTATCTTACAATATTTGAATATTTGTTAGATTATATTTGCTATAAATGTTACATTAATTGTAACGCACTACTTTAAACAGTTGAAAACACAAGAATATCTATTTTTCCAAAATTTTACCACTGTTACATTATTTCTTGAGTCAATTACTACGTAATCTGAAGATGTCACTTTGTTACATTATTTGTAATGCATCGAAATCACAACTTTTACACTTCAGGTACAGAATAATCATTAAGTTAACGAGTACAAGTCTTAATGGCAATATTTGACAATATTTACGCTTTTGTGTAACATTATTAAAGAGTTACACTATAAAAATAACACTTTTTACACAGTTACACTTGCCTATTTTTATTAAATATCCATGTATCCGAAGCGAGAACGGTGAAAAATACATCAATGGACTGGTTATAAATGACATGTACAAAATTATGCCACAATAATACAATTGTTACACTTTCTTTAACACTAATGTATTGTCAATTTTTATGTTTTATGCGTATAAATTGAGACATTATTCCAAATTAATATCAATTTGTAAGTTTTCTGTGCGTGTCGGAAATATTTATAATCTTGTGTCACATTACCGAAAAGTTACACTATCTATAAGAATCGATCTCTTCATAGATAACACAGATTCTAACTCCTTCTAGAAGAAGAGACAATATAACAAACATGAGTTACAAGGTTTATGATTGAAAAGAAACATTGTTACATTTCCTGTAACGCTTCATACATTTTCGATTACTTCCACTATAAAATCAATATTTATAGCTGACAATAGGTCATTAATACAATATTCACACATAGTAAAATTAATTAAACTAAAAATAGCAAATGTAACAAAACAATAGACTATAAAATCTGATATAAATACTCAAATGTAATATATAGTCTGAGTTACTTTAATCGATCGATCATTGAATCAGAATGAAGGTAAAATGTTACATTTTTGTTACACAAATACTAACAATATTGGTATTATTTGATTCAATACAAACAGAAGAGATCGTACAAGATCAAGATATTGTAAGTATTACATAGATTTGTTACATTTTTATAAAATTTTTACAATTTACACAAATACCAGGAAGCTGTAGTGCGTATGGAAAATTTTTACAAATTGCGACATCATGCTGAAGTAATTATTGGTAATTGTTTAGCGTTACGTTGTGGTGGTGCTAT
>JACDRP010000923.1:0-17860 GCA_013841185.1 Hycleus phaleratus | reverse complement strand
TACTTCAATTGGTTTGCGTCTCCACTATCCAAGATGTCTGCTGCTATACGTGGACACGGTTTTAGCAGGATGATCACTCTAGTACCTCATTGATAATACCTCATTCACCACAACTANTGAAAAATTAAGCATTTATAAGAGGTTCCTTGGAGATGCTTTCATCAAAATTTGAACCCCGTAGCTCATTTGGAAGTTGATCAAAAAACGCTAATTTTAGACAAGGCTGCGATTCTTGAAACCGACATTATTTGTACCAATATTATACACCTAATTTTATACAACCAGCAATACTTATTTACATTAGTTTAAATGCAAACCACCAGTTCACCAATTGTCGATGAACTACTTCAATTGGTTTGCGTCTCCACTATCCAAGATGTCTGCTGCTATACGTGGACACGGTTTTAGCAGGATGATCACTCTAGTACCTCATTGATAATACCTCATTCACCACAACTAGAGTGTTTGTGTTTCAAATTTTCTTGCATAAATCTTTATTTTAAATTCTACTATTTAAAACAAGCCAAGTTTTAATTGCAAGGTACTGTAATAATTGCATAAAAATAATTGCAATTTGATTATTTAGATCGACTCCACGTCTACTGTTTACAATACGTAAATTCCACCAAAATGGTATTTAAACGCACAAGAGGTTACCAAGATATTGAAGGTACCACAAATGGTACTAGTACCAAAAATGAATTCGTTAATCCCGACCCATCACTGCCTCAAGATATAGAAATGGCCTCAGTTTCGGTGGTACCAGATGGTAACTCGTCCCATTGTTCCAATTTAAAATAAATTGAAACGTTTACAGATACATTCACGGTAACGCAAGCTGTCAACGCTCTAGGTTTTGGTTGGTTTCAAGTTAAACTATCATTATGGACAGGTTTGTGTTGGATGGCCGACAGTATGGAGATGACCATTTTATCAATTTTATCGCCCGCTTTGCATTGTGATTGGCACATTTCTCGATACCAGCAAGCATTGACGACAACCATTGTTTTCTTGGGCATGATGCTATCGTCAACGTTCTGGGGCAATTTGAGCGACCGTTATGGACGAAAATATGTGAGATTTTTTCCAATCGTCTTGTTGAAATCAATTTTGTAACATTACAGGCGTTGACGTTGTGTTCAGTTTTGTTGTTCTATTACGGCCTAGTCAGCGCAATTGCGCCCAGTTTTATGTGGATTTTATTATTGAGAGGTCTAGTCGGTTTTGCCATTGGCTGTACGCCACAATCGTGAGTATCGCTAGTTTTAGATTTTGGATTGCTAGTTTTGTGTCCGTTCTAGTGTAACACTGTATGCAGAATTTTTACCAACAAAACAACGAGCAAAATGCGTTGTCTTGCTTGATGTGAGTGTTTTTGTACTTGTCACGTGTCGATAAATTTTGAAGCATTTTAGTGTTTTTGGGCATTGGGTGCATGTTTTGAGGTTGCTCTAGCTCTAGTTGTTATGCCAACATTGGGTTGGCAATGGTTATTGGCATTGTCCACCGGTCCATTACTTGCTTTCGCTCTAGTTTGTCCTGTGAGTTGCCATCACCGAAATTCGTTTTAATCGACTTTTCGATTCTAGTGGCTACCAGAATCGGCGCGTTTTCATGGCGCCAGTGGCCAGATGGATAAAGCATTGGAAACATTGGAGAAAATCGCCAAAGATAACGGCAAACCAATGTTGTTGGGGCGTTTGGTTGTTGATGATGCCATAACCCAATCACCACACCGCGGCCGGTTCCGTGATCTATTGGTACCATCACTACGGCGGACATCGTTGTTGTTGTGGTTTATTTGGATGGTGTGTGCCTTTTGCTATTATGGTCTAGTTTTAATGACGACGGAACTATTTGAAACGGCAAGTATAGCATGCTCTGATCAACCGGTACCAGTACAAACTCTAGATACCTGTGCTGCTGATTGTCGACAATTGAAAACAACCGATTATATGGATTTATTATGGACGACATTGGCGGAATTTCCGGGGATTTTCATTACCATTTTTACAATCGAACGATTTGGGCGCAAGAAGACAATGGCTGTACAATTCGTTGTTTATGCAGTGTGCTGTTGTTTCTTGGTTGTTTGTTCAGACAAGTATATCAGTTTTTCCATCCACCACGTGTTGCGTCTGCCACTAAATTCTTGTAGCAACTGGCGCTTGTATTTGGCGAGCCATTTGAAAAATATTTTGATATTTATAAGCAGGGCAGGTGTAGTAAAAAGTGCCGGCATATTGTGCATCATTTTCAATTTAGCTATCCAATTCTAAAAACACAACAAAGACTTTTGGCCAAATTTAAGGATAAAATCCCGATTTCCAGTTGTGAGAATTTTCAAATTTAAGACCAAATGTTTAAATACTCGTCCATTTTATTAAATTTGGCTGTTTTAAGGCAACTTTTAACCATAGATTTAAACAAGTTTTGGTCCTAAATGACGAGATGTTAAAAAAATTGGCTACTGAATCATTATGAAGAAAGAGTTTCAACACAAGGTTTATTGAATTCAGATTTATTGTGACATCAGCTGGGGAGCAATTTAAAAAATATTTTGAGAATCTACAACGATCGCAAAATTTGGACTCGTGGCTCGGTCAAAAGGCGCTTTTTGGACAATATTGAATGCTCCCACCATCGTTTCGTAGTTTTACCCCTTCAAATGAAGCCCTTTAGAGATTATGTCCGCAAATTTTCAACCTCGTAGCTCATTGGACAATTGCTGAATAACTGCTTTATATTGACAGCAAAATTAGAATAATTAGAAATTTTCATTCAGCAGTCTCAAAAGGGGAATATTTCTTTTTTTTGGGTAAAGCGACGAAAAATGGAAAATTGTACGGAATAAAGGAGTTTTTCACCAATTTCCCAAAGAGCTACGAGTTTCAGTAATCTCCAACAACCTTCGTATAAATTCTAAATTGTTGTTTTTATTACAAGTGCAGAAAGTGAGCCTTTACGGAACGAGTTTGGTAAAGAGTAATAAACACTATTTTTCCTATAATCGGGCGGAAAAGTAATCCACCAATCAGAAATCATTATCGACAAAACAGAAAAATTGTGCATCAATTAGAATTATCTCTATAGTGGAAACGACCACGTTTACGAGTTTCACACTAGATGGATGTATAATTATTTCAAATTACTCTCCAAATTATGACAATTGCTATACGAATTTCCAATCCCAGGTGCAATACGTGCTATTTTCTCCATAATAACACGAACTTTTCAATAATAGGCGAGCCTTTTTGACCGTAATGCTATTTTTGGCTCGCGGCATCATCGCTGGTGTCTTTCAAGCAGCGTACGTCTACACACCGGAAGTGTATCCGACATCTTTACGGGCTGTCGGAGTTGGTTCTTGTAGTGCAATGGCACGGCTTGGTGCAATGGTTACCCCTTACGTTGCACAAGTATTTATTGCTCTTTACAATTTAATAGAGTCATTCGATTAAAAAATATTATTTTAGGTTTTATTGAAAACGTCAATTTCTTTCGCCACAACAATCTATACAGTTGCAGCAATATTGGCGGCAATTGCTTGTTTAATTTTACCGTTCGAGACACGTGGCCAGGAATTATCAGAGAATGTTCAACAACAGGCCAATGCCAATCTTCAAACAAATAACCAATAAACAATGCAGTGATTTTCTGTTATTTGACAATTTCAGTATTAATCTGTGGTATTTCACTAATAATCACTAAACCAAAGTACTTATACTGTAAGTTTTTTTCAGAGTATTTATCCAATTTTTATATTTATTTATATTTGCACAATCATACAAGACTATTCTAATTTTATAACAAGTGATGCAATATTGGTGCTGGATTTATTTATTTTAATTTATGTTGTGCTTAATTTTTTAATATAAATGATTTAAAATTGTTTTATTTTCGAATTTCGCGCTCAATTTAGCAGGTGGCGCTGTTGTGCAATGAGCAATTTTGACACTCGTTCCCACTCTATCAAACTAATGATTTATCGCAGTCTATCCTTCAGTTTGCCTCGGAATCGCAGATGGAAAATCATACTCTTGCACTTCAATTTGTAGTTCAGCAATAAATCGATAGATGCCACGTTCGTCGCTGCATTGGTTTGTGTCTCCAATATTCGACCCATATGAGCTTCAAGTTTTGAACTACTCCTTTCCACCTCATTGTTGCTCTATCTATTTATTTCATAATGTCAAAAACATGATGCTCTTATGGTGGCAGACATCTTGGATAGTGGAGACACAAACCAATTGAAACAGCTGATCGGCAATTGGCGGTTTGCATCCAAGCTAATGTAAACAAATTATTTTACTTGTACAAAATCTGGTCTATAATTTTGGTACAGATTAGATTTGTCTTTTAAATATGTCTCAATTGATTTCGGCTCACTTTCACAAGAATTGTTAAATTCCAATCACTGCAGCGATAAACGTGACATCTATTGATTTGTTGCTGAACTACAAATTGAAATGCACTAGCAACATTTTCCTTTTTTTTTTTGTTAAACCCGGTGGCGCGCGTCAATCCAGCCAAATTGATATCTATGGTTTGCGGACATCTTGCGCCCGTTTTATCGACCTAAAGACAATTTAATTAAATGTTTCAATATTCAATTGTTCGTTATATTTAGCTTTATATTGGGTTTGAACAATGGTTTTCTGCACGGTGAAGAATTGCCGTTCATCGTACGACTCCAATGGTGGTGTTTCGTTCCATCGGTAAGTGCAAATTATAACGATGTAGAAATCACGTATTGTTTTTATTACAATTATCTAGAAACTTATGCTTGTATTGTAAGTTAACTAAATGATTATTGACACATGGTTTGCTTATCCATTAGTATTCTTACATCTGCAACGAGTGGGGTTATTTCAATATTATGAGTTCCACATAAATGTTTTTATAGCTTTTATAGCAACACCTAGTATGTGACGATTTGGAAAATATTTCGAGGATTTATAGGGAACCCTTTGGAGATCCTTTGAGGAAAATTATGGGGAAGTTGCCCCCTATAATTCCCCAAAATATTCTTCAAATCGCCGATCAAAAACCAAGTATTTCCATTAAAACTAGGAACATTTCAATGAAACAATCTGCTTCCTTCCAGTTTCCCGAAATCAGCCGAACTCAGAAGACTGTGGCTATGTGCAATCGGGGAGAGTCCCGATAAAGTGGTGCGACAGCAAGCCGTTTGTTCGCGTCATTTTGAATTGGACCATTTTAAGCGGAATGCCAAACGTACGTCGCTTGAAAAAGGTGCAGTCCCCACATTGAATTTGCCAACAGTATGCCTATTCGTATGTTGTCAAAAAAAATGAAAACTAAGCGGTATGTTGCAGGAAAATTGCTCACCTACTCCGGAAACCGACGAGAGCCAAAATAGTGAAGATCTTGTCAACACCATAGAAGTGTATATCGAAGTATGCATCTTGAATGACTTTTATCTAGTAGACTGAGGTGCATGTTGTAGGATTATAATACAGAAATAACCGAGTTAAACAGGAGCCATTGTAGTGAGGATACATCGAGGAACCACGAGTACCGAGTGGAACCGTACAGTATGAAATATGTCGACGAGATACATAATTATTCGTATGGTTCGATTTTCTTTGGCGTTATAACATTAACGTGTTGTTTGTAGAGTCCAATCGAAGAATACCAGCGAAGAAGTGGTACGACTCAAAAGGCTGTTGAGTATAAAGAGGAAAAAAATAAAAGTTCAAAGTCAGCGTGTTCGGCGGCTTGAAAAGCGCATTACCAAAATGCGCTCCGTAATCGATGATTTAAAGGAGCGCCTCGAACTTAGCCTCAAAACACATCAGTTTATCATTAGTGGGACCGGCAGAAAGAATAAGCCCTTTATTGTAGTAGAATGAATCGTTTATATGAAATTGTCACCACTCGTGTCTTCATTTAAAAAAAGATGCACGCATATTGTTCCATTTTTTATCATGTTTTACATTTGTTGTCATATTGAATTGAAGACACGAGTGGGTAAAGGTCATGTCACCTTTTTTCTATAAAAAAAGTGTATTTTATTGCTGTCCAAACATTTAAACTGATTCTACTCATAAGGATTTCCATAGATGTCACCTTTATCCACTCGTTTTCAATTAAAAAGAAACAATGCCAGTGCATATGTCATTTTGTAATGTATTGGAGTATAGTACCTGTTATAATGAGATAATTATTGATGTTCAATATAACGAAATTTGATTTTAAAGGCCGTATTTTGCAGTACTTGTGGCAACGTTATGCGCCTGTTTTTATACAACCAGCAATACATCTTTAGTTGAGATGCAAACCACTAGCTTAGCAGATCAACTGCTTCATTTGGTTTGTGTCCAATATCCGATCCAAGTTAGGACAGAATCAAATTTGAATTTCCCGCAATTATTTGTATAATCAAGTTTCACACCATAAAAACAGAGCCCTGTAGTTGTCGAAATTGCCACCAGAGCCCTCTGAATATCAAGAGTGGGATGGGGCGGTCCTTGAATTGACACCTGCTTGCGTCACCTGTAAACATAACCTACAATTCCATAATTTTCTGGATTTCCCGGAAAATGACCGCCATAGATCGTGTTCGTGTGATGGTCCTTGGTGATTCCGGTGTTGGTAAAACTTCATTTGTGCATTTAGCCGCCCATAACGAGCCCATCCGATCGCCAAATTGGACAATTGGGTGTTCCGTTGAGGTGAAATTGCACGAATACAAGGAGGGCACGAAAGACCAAAAGACCTATTTTATTGAATTTTGGGACGTCGGTGGTAGTAATAATCATCGCAATACACGACATGTTTTCTATAATCCTTGCCACGGTGTGATATTAGTGCACGATTTAACGAATCGTAAAAGTGAACAAAATCTACACAAATGGCTGCAAGAGTTGTTGAATCGCGATACGTTAAGTTCCTCGTTAACATCGGTGACAACATCCGGATCTGTTATTGAATCTGAATATGATTCGGAGAATTTCTTGGGGGCCACCCAGATGCCGATCTTGGTGATCGGTACGAAACTAGACCAAGTTGATGAGAAGAAATTGATGGGTAGACAATTCGCCAGTCAATTTGGCGTTGATGAGATCCTATTAGATTGCAGACAAATCCGGTATTTAGCAGCGGGCACATCCAATGCTGTTAAATTATCGAGATTTTACGATAAAGTAATCGAGATGCGCTATCATTCCGAAAATAAACTATTTAATCCGAGATTTGGTAGTAATACAGTATCGCCAACATTACCATCGAAATTTTATTCAACCCATCAAGACTGAATAACAAATAAATGCAACTTTATTAAATTTGTAGCGTTTTAATCGATTTCTCCATTTCGGCGATTTGTTCATCTGTTAGATTAACTAAAGGTTCACGTACACGTCCCACATTGATCGGTGTAAACAAATTCATTGCGCTTTTCATCGTCGCCACCCAACTACCATGTTTTGTGATTAATTCGCAAATTTTCGTCAATTTACGTTGATAATTGCGCGCTTCTTCGGTTTGCGATTGTTGGATACTTTCCAAAATTTTGATGCACAATTGCGGGTAAATATTGAGCGTTGTAGCGATAGCTGAATCGAAACCGAGAGTATAAGCGGCCGCCATTAGAGTATCAGCGCCTAGAAAAACGGCAAATCTATGATTATCGGCTGTGAGGGCGGTTACACCCTCTTCGAGATTAATCGAAGTGAATTTGATGCCGCAAAAAGTCGGAATTTGTTGTTGGACTTCACTCAAAAATTGCCCCATGTGTACTGAAAACAACACCAATAATTCCACAAATTTTCGATTAACAAAACGATATTACTGTTAACATTCGTAAAACTAGGTATGTGGTAATATAATAACGGTGTATTCGGGGCGGCTTCTCCAACTTTTTTCAAATAACGTATCAAATCTTTAGGGGTAGTCGGTTTGAAATACAATTCAGGGAGACATAAGAGCGAGTCTACTTTCAAACTTTCAGCATGTTTAGCCTGAAATAACCAAAATCAACGGAATTCTTACTATATGAAATTGTTACCAATTCTAGAACATCGGGTAATGGAGCACCCCCAACTTGTACCATTAAATGTTGTTTTGTTGCCTTAACAGCCCGACTCCATGCTTCGGTTATCAGTTTCCGTTCGGCGACATTCATCGACATACCTTCACCGCTTGTTCCATTGACTGTAATTATCAATTTTTAATTAATCGATTTAAAATCTTCAATTACCTAAAATTCCATTGATGCCGGAATTTAAAAGGAATCGAGCATATTCGGGTACGACATTAGTGTTGAGTGTTCTGAAATTAAATAAAATATCAATAAAATATTGAAGAAATTATGAAAGTAGAGAACTAAACGAGATTTTGATGGGTTACACTTACAAATCGTGGTTGAATGGTGCGAGAACTGGGGCAATTGAACCGCGAAAACTGAACGAGACCTGTTCAGGTAAAAATAATTGGAAAAATCGAATTCGGGAAACCGAAATCTTACCATAATTTTCGAAAATCTTCCAAACTCTATAAATACTTTAGATTATACAACTACTGATAAGGTTTATTGTTTTTAATTTAATTGTCACGCGGAGATAGTGTTTATATTTTGAAATGCAGGTAAAAGTAGAGATTTTATTTCTGATTCAGAAAATTCGAATTAAAGTTCCAAAAATCGGCCATTTCCTGTAAATTTTGGACTTCAAATGTCAAAACTATTGTCGCTATTTTCGTTATAAACTAGTTTAGAATTCTTAAAAAAATGTACAAATATCTATTAGCGCACATTTCTGAGGAAAGCAAAGACGTACGTCAAGTAGTCTGAGCGTTCGTCCACAATATGTTAGAATGTTGACGACATACGTCGTCGCTTTCGTCACAAATTTGTTGTCGACGAGGTCTTATGGCCGGGCGATTTGAAAAATATTCAGATTTGTAGGGTAGTCCCCAAAGGACATTAAAACTTCCTAACCCATTGCAAAATTAGCGAAAAACCGCTTTAATCTGACCAAGTTCCAAAGCTTATCATCCCAAAATTCTCGTTAAACAATGAAGAATGATTCGAAGATCCTTGCACAATAGTTTTTCCATTTCCCATCACTAGATCCGGGAAAAAAACAGGAAAACTAACGATTTAAGATCAAGAATGAATCCTGAATGAACTACGAGGTTCTAATTTTCATAAAATGTTCCCGAGGGAATACCTTATAAATCCCCAAATTATTTTTCAGAACGCCTGACAATTCATAAAGGCTGCCATAAGAACTAGGAACGTTTAGATGAAACACATTGTATATTTGCATACATAACTATTACACTTTAAATTGGCCTTGATGCATAATTTTAATATTCCCAATTCTATTCAATCATTATTATTTAGAAACGAATAGCATTTTGTAGATAGTGATAGTGACTGAATTTTTTTAATGGTAAGTGCATCTCAACATGATTTATTAGCTATTGCTTAAGCTAAAACTTACTCAATTTAAAATTTAAACTGTCAATTTTTTAGCTTATTCAGTTATAAATTATAACTGAAGTTTTCTTATTTAAACGACAATTTTTCAATTTTTTAATGGAATTTAATACAATTTTGAATGAATGTTTCAATCTATATGCTACGCCAATGAATTCCTGAGAGTGCGAGATAGAGATATCCAATTTTCTATGTTGCCAAATAGTGCGACATAGTGACGTCATGGCTCCCTCTAGGGAGCCAAACGCCTCTCTTTAGTTATAATTTATAATCGATGCATTGAAATTGTTGATTCATATTTTGAATGGTTTTATCTGTGTTTACACATAGAAACATTATCTCTTATTGAAAATCAAATTAGAAAAATCAACTCTTATCATTAGTTCAAATAAATTTGAACACTACGGTGGATTATTTTTACGAAAATGGTAAGTGAATAATTTCTTATTTTCGTAATTTTATTTTCATGTACGCAAATAGGTTTCGTTTACGTTTCGCGGCATAATTACTGCACCATTTGCACCATTCCATGATAATTTGTAAGTATTCCTATCTAATACAAGTAACTACTTCAAATTAGTTAAAATATCATATTTGTACCTATTCCTGAAAATATCGGAAAGTTTTGGAAAAGTTAACAATATTGGTGGAAAGCTATTGTATGTTAAATCAGAAAATTACACTTGAGTAAGTAGAAATAACGAATCATCAATAAGAATACTTCCTCTATTTTTCTCTCGAACATTTCTCCCATTCGTGTTATTCGCGTGCCAACCTCTAAATAAGAACGTCCAACTTAGAAGAATTTAAAAGACTGAAATGAGAAACGAATGCACACATTTTTGGGTTAATTATAATTAAATTTTTTATGTAATGAAGGACTTGTGCTTATTGAGAGGATCGCATCTTGAAAAACGTGAAATAGAAAGAATCAGAGTATGAAGGGCGCGCCTAGTCGAAGGATTTGAATTCTAGAAAAAACTCTTCCCCGTTCTTATTCAGAGATCAACTTGAGCAGCTAAGTGTTGTGTAGATTTTAACTAAATATCTTCAAAAAATTAGATCTGTTCTAACTGGTAAAAATGAGCACAATCCTTGTACAAGCATACATGGGTACACTCCTATACCATGTACAATGGGTACTCTAGTACAAGCATAAAAGACGCAGATATTAGCAAAGTACTAACTTATGCTACTAACTTTTTTTTGCCAAAAAAAAGGAGCACCCCATTTTCCCCACCAGTCGGACAAACTGAGGTAATTTTTGAATTTTTGGTGATATTTCAGTAACTTTTCTACTAATGCAATCGACAAGACTTTTGTGAATTCATCTATAAGATAATCAACTTCTCTAATTTCGTCTCTATGCGTATCCACACTTTTTGCCCGGATTTCCCCTAAATTATTTTCTATTTATCGTATACAATTGGTTAATAATTTATTTTTAGAACTCTAAACACTAATATTGTACCAGAATATGCTCAATACCTTCTAAATTCCGGCCTCAAAGGCGTCTTAGGTAATTTCCTACTGTTTAAAAAAGTGCTCAATTTATTTGAATATCGTTAAATTCTATCACAGTTAATGGAACAACCGGTGAAGGTATGTCATTAAGTGTAACTGAACGGAAACAATTAACTGAAGCATGGAATGAAGCTGTTAAAACAACAAAACAACACTTGATGGTACAAATTGGAGGTGCCCCATTACCTGATGTTCTAGAATTAGTAATTTTTTTTTAAACTATAACAACGGAATTTTGATGAATAATTTCAGGCTAAACATGCTGAAAGTTTGAAGGTAGATTCGCTCTTATGCCTCCCTGAATTGTATTACAAACCGAATACTACTAAAGATTTGATACGTTATTTGAAACGAGTTGGAGAAGCTGCACCGAATACGCCATTACTTTATTATCATTCACCTAATGCGACTAGTGTCAACAGTAATATTTATTACTTTCATCATATTTTTAAGTATCGATTAATTTTCTAGTACATATGGGGGAGTTTCTGAACGAAATTGGCCAACAAATCCCGACTTTCTGCGGTATTAAATTCGCTTCAAACAATATGGATGAAGCATTAAGTGCTCTTAAAGCTTCCAATAATCGTTTTACAATATTTTTTGCCGCTAGAACTCTACTAGTAACTGGTTATGCTTTAGGTTTTCAATCATCCAATCTTCCAACACCCAATCTTTTCCCAGAATGGAATATTAAAATGTTGGAATGTGTACAACAATCGAAAATGGATGAGGCACGTTATTATCAAAATAAATTATCGGAAACTTGCCAAATGATTGTTAAAGATGGTAAATGGTTGCCGTCAATAAAAGCAGCAATGAATTTATTGACACCGATTAAAGTTGGGCCTGTTCGAGAACCATTAGATAATTTAACTGATGAACAAATCAGAGAAATGGAGAAAGATATTCAGACACTTAAAATTTAATTATATTGATTTGAATAAATATTTCGACTCTATTTAAATAGTTCTCAAGTAAACTAACCAAAATAACTAATCTAGAGTGGAATTAAGATAAAAACTAGAAAGCATTTCAGGTTGTACTTTGTAAATATATAAATAACTCAAAAATTGTAGTTTTTTTTCTAAATAGAGCATCTAAGTACAACATTAGTGTTATAAATCCTAAAAATGTTACTTTTTAAGCATATTTTTAAGCGTAACTCATGGTGAAGCTAATGCCTTAAGAGGCCGACATTTTAAGTAAAATAAATAGAACAAAATTGTCTCAAAATTTGGATTTGAATTTCTTAAAAACTGCAATCAGTTTAGGGCTAAAATTATCAAAATCTAGATGAAAATTAACTAAAAGTTGCTCTCAAATAGAGAAGTTTACTAAAATAGATGAATGTATTCGAAAACGTTTCCGAAAAAGCGAATAATCAAGATTTTATCTTTAAATTTGAGTAAAAATCTAAATTAAAATCAGTGATAGAAATATTTTATGAGAATATTTCAAAATCTGGATCCAAAAATTTTATAACTCCCCTTAAAACAAACATGAATGATTGAAAAGTCCAAAAATCTAGATTGAGCTCGAAAAGTTCTCTTCAAAACAACCAAAATTGTCCAAATTGCAATTTTTTAGACAATTAAGTAGCAAATCCATTAGAAATTTTGCCTCAGGTGGCATTTTCTATCGCTGCATATTTTTTACGTTTTATACTTACAAATCGGCATTAAATGGTGTAAGAACTGGAGAAATTAGACCTCGGAAAGTAAAGGAGACCTATTCACAAATAAATAAAGTAAATTTGAAATTTAACATTAAAAATAAAAATCTTACCATCTTTTGGAAAATTTTCCGAACAACTCCACAACTACTAACAATTTTAGTAATTTTTGTTTTTATTCCCAAATAGAGATAATGCAGGACTATTTATATTTAGATACAGATAAAGAATGTAAAAAAAAATAGAATTAGAACAGATAACTTCTATAACATAGGTTAGAATTACGTTATTCTTCTAGGTAAACACAAAATATGTTATCTTTCCAAATTTTAGGCTTATTATGTTGACTTTATGATCATCTTGTAGAAACCGAGATATTTTTGGTTGTATACGAAAGGTTTTGATAAATAAATTGCAAAATTTCGAAACTATTGTGTCACCAGCTGTTTAATTGACCTTGTTTGATAGTTTCAATCGTTTCAATATCGTCACTACCACTAACTAATCATTATTATTATTTATGTTGTTGTATGTCACTTAAGCCTTTAGTTATTTAATTTATGTAAAAATTATTTCTCATATCTTTAAAATGCAATATGTTTACAATCAAACATTATCACAAATGAAATTGTTGATCGATATTTTGAATGGTTTTATCTGAATTTCAATATAGAAATTTTATCGCAATTTAGAAAACCAAATTCGAAAAGACAAATTTCCATAAGTGATCTAGAACATTTGTAATCGTTTGGAAATTTTCCACGAAAATGGTAAGTCAAAATATTCATATTTTCACAATTTAATTTTGCCGTAAACAGGTATCATTTACGTTTCGCGGTATAATTGCTGCACCATTTACACCATTCAACCATAATTTGTAAGTATTTCTATTCAGAATTCCTCTATTAATATCGAAAATGTTCAAGTCGTAAGTCAAAATAGACCGACTCAAAGAATTTTTAAGTGCTCACTTTTATTATAAAGAAAAAGGAAACCAAGTGTTTTGCCTCGGACGCGGCAACTACCAGCGAGCAATTAGAAAGATATTTTAAAGATTTATTGGATAGTCCTTGGAGATCATTTTAGCAAAATTTGGGCCTTATAGCTCATTTTAAAAGTGGTTAAAAGATGCTCGTTTCTGTCCATGTTTTTTTTTTGTCCACTTTACTCTGGAAGTGAAACACATGGATAGATGATAAGAGTACAATTTTAGAAGTTCAACTGCCATTATTTGGCGAGCAATTCGAAAAATATTTGAAAGATTTATAGGAGAGTCTTTTGGCAAATGATTCAAACTAATTTTCTTGTCCACTTTACTGTAGAAAGACTTCAAGTATTTCGCATTTATTCCAGAATGCGACGGATAAAAACGAAATAAGTGAAGAACCTCTTTGAGTCATTCTGAGTCATTTCAAATTTTGCTAAAATAGTCTCCAAAATTGATAGTTCGAGGTGAAACACTTAGTATGTGTAGATGATAAGAGTACAATTTTGGAAGTTCAACTGCCATTATTTGGCGAGCAATTCGAGAAATATTTAAGAGATTTACAGGAGCATCTTTTGAGACGATTTTAGCAAAATTTAGATTTTTTGACTCATTTAAAAATTAGTAAAGAGACGCTCGTTTCTGACCAATGATTTTTTTCTTTTTGCCCACTTTACTCTGGGTAGAAGTATTTCGCATTTATTCTAGAATGCTATAGAGAAAAATAAAAAAAGTAGAGAGCCTCTCTGAGTCATTTTACGTACATTTCTTAATTTAGAGAATCACGACGCTGTTAGAGATTAGCGTTTTTTTGAGCAACTTCTCGATAAGCTATGCGGTTTAAATTTTGCTAAAATAATCTCCAATTAATTAGTTAATTTATTTCTAGTACACTTAATACTAATATTATACCAGAATATGCTCAATACCTTTTGAAATCCGGCATCAAAGGCGTCTTAGGTGACTCGTCTTCTATCTTAAATCGAACATAATTAAAAATTGTCGAATTTTCTTCCAGTTAATGCAACAACTGGTGAAGGCATGTCGATGAATGTAGCAGAACGGAAACAAGTGGCTGAAACATGGAGGAAAACTGTTAAGACAACAAAACAACATTTAATGGTACAAGTTGGAGGTGCTCCATTGCCTGATGTTCTAGAATTGGTAATATAATTTCTTCTAAAAATTCAGTTGATTCTGGTTGTTCATTTCAGGCTAGACATGCTGAAATTTTGAAAGTAGATTCGCTTTTATGCCTTCCTGAATTGTATTTCAAACCGAATACTAGTAAAGATTTGATACGTTATTTGAAACGAGTTGGAGAAGCTGCTCCAAATACGCCATTGCTATATTATCATTCACCTAATGTGACAAATGTTAACAGTAATACTTACTTATGGTTTTTTACTTAAAAATATATAGTTTGTATGGCGACTCCTATTTCATGGATTTTAGGAGGCTTCCTGGAGATTATTTTACCAAAATTTGAGCCTTATAGCTCATCGGCAAGTTGGCCAAAAAACGCTTGTTAAACAGGTCAAATGACTTAGGATGCTCCCCAAAAACGAAAAACATCAATCTCAGGAGCATCTTTGAGTCATTTTGTGTGTAACTCATCTTTAAAAATCACCTGACGATCAGAAATGAGCGTTTTTTGATCAACTTGATGAGCTAAGAAGTACAAATTTGGTAAAATGATCTCCAGGGACTTATAAATTTTTATAAATAAATAATCGGAGTCGCCATAAAAACTGTATACTTCTAAGTGAAATACCCTGTATTTATAAATATATAATTGGTTAATATTGTAGTACATATGGGTCAGTTTCTGAACGAAATCCAGCAACAAATACCGACTTTCTGCGGCATCAAATTCGCATCAAACAACATCGACGAAGCTTTGAGTGCTTTTAAAGCCGACAATAATCGTTTCACCGTCTTCTTAGCTACTAAAAGTTTACTAATAGCCGGTTATCCTCTAGGTTTCGATTCAGCCAATCTTACAACACCCAATATTTTCCCACAATTGAATAATAAAATATTGGCAAGTGTACAACAATCGAAAATCGATGAAGCCTACAACTATCATGACAAATTGGTGAAAGCCTGTGAAATAATCACAAAACACGGCAGTTGGGTGGCATCGATGAAAGCGGCGATGAATCTGTTAACACCAATTCAAGTCGGACCAGTCCGGGCGCCTTTACTCAATTTAACCGATGAACAAGTCGGCGAAATAGAGAAAGCCATTAAGTTACTGAAAATCTAATTTAAACAAATATATGAGTTTACTTACAATTTTCCCAATATTGATAATTCGATGCTATATTTTAAAATTTCTATAATTTGGTCGCGGAAACTAAATTAATAAACTGGTTTAGAAATATAAGAAATTCTATAATTTCCATTTGAACAATCAAAAACGAACACGGCAATTCATCAAAATAATTTACACTGAAGTTTACATTATTTACACACGCAAAATTTCGTTAAGGTTTACAAAAATCGACGATTTCTTCTCAATTCGGGACTTGTAAGACAGAAACTATGATCACCATAGACCGGTCCTTGACTAGTGTTATTTTGTGGTGATCGTGTCATATTACTACAAGTACAATTTGCACGATTTGTACAAACGTGTACTGTTGGTGATTGTTGTTGTATCGAGGTTAATCGTGGTACAGCAGGTGACATGCACGTATTACGACGCACATTACTTTGTAATAGAGAACGTCTTGTTTCTAGATTAACAACTGGTCGCATATAACGCGAATATACTGAAATAAATAATTTTAAATAATTCAACAATTTTAAATAACTATAAATTACCATAACAAGTCAAGACGAATATAGATGTGACTGATAAGAGGATTACAATCGAGTGTCTGAATTTGTATAAGAAACGAGATAACCAACTGGTCTTGCAAGGAGGCGAATAAGCACCCTCTTCTACGATTACCATAACAATGGAATTTTGATGAGTAAGCGGTGATTTCACACGTACACCCATTATGTGTTCCAAATTTGCCAATTTCCAATGATAATCGATTACTTGTACACGATAACGAATTAAATTTGATGTTATAAAAGTACCAGAATCAACATAAATTATACTATTATCAGCTGCTTCAACCTAAACAAAAAATAATATCGATAGATCAAATTATAATAGAAATAAAATTAATACTTCTAGTTGTTTTAAAATATCTTCTAAACCGATTATATCCAATACAGCGATTTTATCATCTGCAGTAAAACGGATTTCATTTGGAAAATCAACATTGGGTAGAAATGGTAAAATAATATGTTCCGATTCGATTTGATTATCAGTTATAACCCATAATGATAAATCGGTTATTGCTGTAGCTAAATATGGTACATAATTTGGATCTTTTACAACCATTTCACAATAATATTGTCCAACTTCTAATTGAATACCACTACCTACTGAAAATAGATCGTTCGCTTCGATTTCTAAACTTTGATTGGTGAATTCAATCAAACATTTGTATGGTATGTAGAGTTCGACTTGAAGAAAATGGAAATCGCATTTCCATCCTTGAATCTACCCCAAATTCAAAAATAAAAAAAATTAAATTTAAAATTAAAATATACAAATTAGAGATGTTACAGAAGTGCCATAACAGAAATCGAAATGAAAGCGGAACACAAAAAAATTAATTAGTATTAAAGAAACTTGGAGTAAAGTTGTTAACTTTTCATCAATTTTCCGGAAAACTAACAATCTAACCGGCAAATTTCTGATAGATTTAAAAAGCGCGTTAAATTTGTTAAATACAGTGAGAAAATCGATAGTTGCTATACTGTAGAGAAGGAAAAATATGAAATTTATTTTTTTTAAACACGAGATTCAAGAGTTTCCTAGAGATGACTCAAATAACTCAGTTAAAGAACCGAATCACAACTCGAAAAAAGGAGAATTTTCGATAAACGATCTGTTTTTCCATTTTTGACTCAAACTTTAGATTTTTTGGCTCATTTGAAAGAGCATTTCCAGCTGCATATGGAAAATGTGGAAATTTTGCGTAATAAATGGAAATCTATAAGCCTCTTTTTTCCTTATTTTCCCTCATAATTCAGTTAATAATAATTTGTTTGCAAGTATTTGAGAAATTTTCCGATTGGTTTAGTAGTTTTCCAGAAAATTGAGAAAAACGGTAAAATTTCAAAGCGTATTTTAGAAGATAGAGAG
>JACDRP010000922.1:0-17863 GCA_013841185.1 Hycleus phaleratus | reverse complement strand
CCTGGTCTCTGTGACACTCCCGCTTAAGTAAAATAATTAAAAAGTAATAATAGAGATATAAACGTCTATCTCGTCAAATAGAGCAAACAAGCAATAACAAGACAAGATAATCTCAATGTCCGTTTCAACTCAATGGACCGGTACAAGAGGGGGCGAATTGACGGCTTTGTTCTCCCAGTCAAATTCAATTTCTACAAATACCCAATTAACAGGCTATTAAAGTACTGATGAATAAAATGAGGGTTTAGACGGGGACAAAAAAGTAAAAGAAATTTGTTTTCGAAATATGCAAAAGAACAGCCGACAAAACAACCGTCTGAAATGAAACGTTAATCCGCAGATGTCAACTGAAATTAATTAACTTTTTTATCAAATCGGCTAAGGGTTGGAAATTTAATATTCGCTAATTTACAAATTACACAATATAAAAAACGCAACTAAATTGGAAACAATTGGTGTTTTTGTTTCATTTGTAATTATAGCAATTGTATTATTTGAAGAAACAATTATGCAATTTGTTCTAATTATTTCTACTATTGCTTAATTCAATATTTTCAATTACTATTCCCTATAACGATTTTGTTGTTGTTATCGAATTTACCAAGTTGTACTTCTCTAAATTTGCGCCCTTCGATTCGTATGCTGATCTATTCTACTTTCCGCCTTTGGACAAGTTGTGAATAATTCTATTTCAGTTGCTTTCAGTTTTTACTATTTGTGTGCGAGTTGATATTTTTTGCTAAGAATAATAAAGTTGGCAGTTTTCGATGAAAACAGTCTGTTTACTGGTGTGGGTCCATATCATTGGATATGCATGTCAAAGATCTGGGTTATATACTGAAAGAACGTGATAAATATGAATGTCGGTGTGCTATTATTAATAAAACATAAAGAACTATAAAGTTTTCCAGCATTTTTAAAAATTTAAAAGACTAGTTGGAAATAAGTAAAAGCAACTCTGCTCGTTTCTATTCATCAATAAACAATCCCTATTTTTTTATCGTCAAATTTTCTCTCTAACAATTTTTAATTTAACAACAAATGGATCTAACCGTAGAGTATCTAAACTTGTTTATTTACCTCCAATGTTTATCTATTTAATGTAAATATCGGACTGTTTGAGGAAATAGATGTGCTCGTTAATATATTTATTGATTTGTAATTATTGCAGCAAAAGCAATGTCGACATATTTACGAACACATCGGTAAAACTACCCACTTCACGTATAAATTCATAGAATTTTCTTAAAACCGTAAAACATCCGGCAACAATGCAGCTCTATTCGATATTTAGTGGATTTTAATTAACGAAATCGCTCACTGTGATTTAAATAATCACAACTAACGAAGTCTTAATTGGCAGTTTTTGTGGCGAATTCCGCTGAAAATTTGACGATTTCGCCACGTTTCCATCAAAACTAGCTTAAGGGGTTGGCAACAAAGTGGAATTTTCGATCAACGATTTCTCATCCATTCAAGTTTAAGGTTCCCAGGAAAGAACGCTTCAAGCTACATCGCAAGGGTCCGACCGATTAGGAAAATTTTGTGGAAATTTTCTAAAAGTGTGTTTTTATATTTTCCTTCATAATTGAAAAGGCTTCCCAATCACGAATTTTCCGATTGACTCAATAGTTGTCCGGAAAATTAGGAAAACAAGATTCCTTATACAATTTTAATAATAGAGAATCGAATGTCGCCTTTTCTAACAATAACAACAATCCCTTGAGAATCCAAGTTTTGGAAATTCGAGGAATTTCGCTATGATTATAAGGAAATTCGGTCGCTATGTTCACCTGTTAAGCATAATAGTTTTTCTGTTTGTAGACGATTCTATGAACTTTAAAATTTTACTATTACTGTCAGAGATTGCGTTATTGATGAGTTGAGTAACAGCTAAATGAAATAGGATAGTCTATACTTTTGTCATACAGCTTAAAATGCCCTTTTCTACGAGCCTAAGCGCTTGAAATTTGAGTGAAAAGTGAACGAGAAATCGTTGATCAAAGATTCCACTTTTGTTTGTAATCCGATGTTTTATGTGGCAAATCAACAGTTTTTCTGGAGAATTTTAAATCATCATTTTTTTGAACAATACGAGACAAAATTCGGATGATTTTCATATTTGTTTGTTGTTTTTGTTGAGAAAGTCGATATTGAAGGTAAAAATCGTGCCTCGTTTGGCTCATTGTCCAGTTTTTGGAGCGCCTGTACTGGAAATTAATTAAGTTCTGTATGAAAAGATATTGCTCTTAATTGAAATTAACGTTGGAGGAATTCATGTGGGAGAGCAAATATGAGAGCGTTTGACAAGCTCAAATTGACTTGATATAGAGATGAGATTTTTCCTTGCGCTATATTGATATCCGTTATTAACTATAATATTAGGGGGATGGAAAAAATTGGTATTTTTATCGAGTAGATTACAAATGAAATGAGTTTTTATATAAGCAGTATGTCGAAAATGATTCCATTATTCGTAACCAATTTCTTTTTCAAATAGGTGTATTTGATAATGGTTGTAGTGCTCCCTTTGTACAACAATACAAATTCATGAGGTTTCCTTCCGTACCTTTCAACCACTTTGAAAGTAACAATTACATACACGGCAACCATCAATTCGCTTTTCTCGACTATTTCAAGTATGCGTACTTCATATGTCAACGCCCTTCATTTGTGTTTGTGTAGTTTGACCTAACAACTACCCTTTATTGTTACTACTACAACTATTACTGTTATTACCCTTGTAATTGATGCGTTTCTATCATTTATCGCTGCAACAACAGACAATTTGTATTGTACCTGTTCCCGGTTTTTGCCAATCATATTGGCTTTCATACCAAAACCCTCGTACATGTTACCACAACAATTACAGATAGATAATCGAATTTGTGCCGTTTAAGCGAAATTTGACATCGATCTGCATTGTAAATAGTTTCGTTCGTTTTTGTAATTTATGGAAATTCTGATGCAAACTGGATTACACACAGTCCGTACAATTTTGGGGCATTTTTTACAACAAAAATTCTAAAACAGCCAACAAATCTTGTATGGATTGACCGACAACAATGATAATTAAATTGAAAAAAATTCGACGCGAATAAATCTGGTCGAATTGAATTGATTTAAAGAAAGAATCGAAAACTTAAATCCGTCTAGTACAGATAAAGAGATACGAGGAAAGTAATTTCGAAAGATACAAAGATTGAATTATAAGAACTAGCAAAACTCATCCGACAGTGAAAATCTAATTGAAATCCGAACAAAGTTGTAAGCTTGTTAGATATTGTGTTGATTATATTCGAAATATGTACATTTATTAAAAGGGGTGTTTATGTCAAAAATGTTGACAGATTTGACTGGGTCTCAAGGAAAATTCTGTTAATTAATCAATGAAATTTCGACTGATGGAAAAGTCTTGTTAAATTAACGTAATGAATATTCATTAAAGGAGACGTTTCAAGTAGTACGGATTAGATTTTAACAACTGAATCTATAAAAATGATCGTCTGAAACGTAGAGATAGGTGAGTTTATTTGATTTTTTTATCCAATTATAGATTTAAGGAAATTTCAATTAAACACCCCCATTTACATATTCGCAATTAATTGAAATTAAAACAAAACTTTCGCTATACACCGTCGTTTATGTGATTAATCACTGTCGTTTATAATTTTGAAGTGTTCGAAGTGTAACGCTAAGGCATAAATAAGGACCAACACCCTGTATACTTGGCGACGCCCTATTTCTCCCTCGTATTTCGCTTTTTATGCCTCCATCCTGACCTATCTGCACTAATTTTCTTCTATGTACAATCGCAGGTAGGGCGCTTGTAATTGCAACTTAACCGTAACGATTCTATTTCGCCTTTAATTATAAAACGACAACGTTCCCACTCGAACACTACACTAGAATAGAGTATTACTAGTAATTAAAGAATAGAGTCGCTCCATTTTTCTTCTCAAATGTTGTTAGAGAGACTCGAATAATTCGAGTTATGCTTCCATTAAACTTGTAAGTAATCCAACACCTGATGTTGATTAGTTAACAGTATCATTTGACTTGTGTAACGTTTATTTTATAAATTCAAGGGTGTTTTGATGTTTACGGATCGCTATTTCCAACTTTAACAACTTCCAAAATCGTGTCACATTAACTTGTACAAAGATGAGAACTTGGGGGACTCATCCATCAGTTATCGTAGTTTTTTATGCGTCGTACACCGTTATCGAGATGTACAAATTAGAAAACTTTACAACTTTCAATAAAAACGAATTTCGAAGTTTTACCGATTTTTTTTTTGACTTCATGTTAACAATATCGGCCGACATACGTATGTTATGTGTGTTCGAAAAGATCGGCTAGAGGGTAGAAGAATCGAATTACCCACCGTCTATAGAGCTATCTTTGGAAATAACCCTATTTTAAGTAGATATATTAGGCAATAGAAGCGGTATTTTTTTATCATGAACTTGAAATTTCTCTATTTTACACAGACTATTTTAGGGGTTGAAAATTCTACAAAAGAATCACCAAAGTTTAAGTAGTGCGGGATTTACCGTATAAATAACGATAGCACGTAATCGTGGTTGTTAAAATAAAATGTGTATTCTGTTATCGGGTTTTGTGAATGTTTGTTTTAAAATTATAAAAAATTTCCGAACTTCAAATAGAGAGAACAAGAAGTGTCCAAATATCCGAGCCATAAATCATAAAATGTTAAAGAATTAGAAAGTTATATCAAAATAGAAGTCTAACAATTGAGATAAATCGAGCCTGAAAATGTATGATTTATATCCGTGATTTGTTAGGGAAATCAGATCTATAGATGGAGATTGTCGATGAATCCAATAATTGAGATTTTTAAACATTGTAAAATTTCCGGTTTTATAGGAGAAAGCGACTACTGGAATTGTATCTGAAGGAGGTTTTGTTCTTGTATTTTTAATCTAAACGTTGTAAAAATTGAAATTGTGCTGTAGTTGCAGATCTACAGTTCCTGCCATTGATAAAAGACAATAAGAATGTTGGAAATGTAATTAATTAAAATTCTCGTATATCTCGTCCTTTGAAGTTGCGAAAATTATTAAAAACACTCGGTGCAAATCTTTAGATCTACATTCAAACGAGAATATAGTCTACAATTGTAAAAAAATATTCCATTATAGTTGATTACATTAAAGTTTAATATTCCATCTTGTTATTGATGAGTAAGATTCATTTCGAAAATGACTTTCTATTGAATACACAACCCCATTACATTACTGTTGTAGTAGCCAACTTTATCTCTCCTGTTTAGTTTTTTTGTGTGTTTTAAGAACGATTTAAGTAATTACTCACCCCGTCCACAGTACGAATTCAACGTTATCATTTTGTCGGGACATCATCGTCCTAGCAGCCGATTCAATCAATTCCCATGGCGAATCACAACTGTAATCTCCATATCGACCCATTGGACGCCGTTGATTCCTTGTTGGTGTTGTACTGTCATGTTCAGGCCGCCAACAACCTACAACACAAACGTACACACACGATCCAATATTGAACAAACTGTCAATAGATAAATGTGTGTGGAATATTCACGGTTGAACGGTTCGGATATATAGCCAGGCTTATATACGATCGGATTTATAAGTTTGAGGGAAACGTATTTTAATTCATGACTTTTCATATAAAAATCTACAACCGTATAGTAATGAAGCTCTTTGATTTCAATCAATTTCCGGTTGATGGGGAAGCCGACTAATTGTCTGCTACTACACCTGAAATGCTCGAAAATCCGGGCGAACTTCCTGTGTTGCTGTTGTTGTTGTTGATGATGATGGCGGTGGTTGAGGAGAAAAGTTGAGCACCTACTTGACCGTCACGATTAAAGGGCTACAGGAGTGGTTGGATTTTGTTCGAGAAAATAAAGGGAATTGCGTGAGTGGTCATTATTGCTACTTTATATACAAATATAACGAAATTTGGTAATTAATTACGTCAATTTATTATTTTAATTGAATTGTATTCGAGTTTTTTGTAGAAATTTCCATTTTGCATTGATGCAAATCGAATTTTCCGAACGTAAATAATCGTTGGCCACATTCGTCGCCATTTAAAATATTCATAAGCAATCTTCTATCTATAACGTGTAGGGAATTAGGGATTTATTCGATTTTATCCGTTATTTCTCCTTCAACATTCTTATCGCTGCTATATTGGCATATAAGAGAATTGTGGTAGGAAATGGAAGTGGAAAAAATAACGGTTGAGGGCCTATTGAAAATCGTCTCTATACGAACCACCATCTATTACACAGACGGTTCGCTTTTCCGGCTAATTAATCGTGCCAAACTGGCATCATGACGACAATTCGGCTATAAATTTTCAACAAAAATACAAAAGTTCTAATATACTCGTATAATGTTGGATAATCTGTCATGGCCAATGTTTATTTGGTACAAGTTGGGAATAAATAAGATTATTGATATTTCTCGACTATTAATCTTTTCAATTGGTTGGTAAACGTCGACAAGGGGCATTTTCGTAAAGTGCGCCCGGTTTCTTTTCTTGTCGAAAAACGGCCATAAGCGACGAAATTTTATAAATGGCTCAACCAGAGTAGGAAACATTAACCTAATGAAAGTTTCTAGAATTCTGGATTTCTACAAACTTATTGATTTAATGTTGTTGCCGGTTTGTTAGTAAAGAGTCAGTAATTCGTACTAAAGAAGGGAAATTTTAGTTGTCACATCTTTCTGTTGAATACACGATGGAAAAAATTTTACTGTTTGTTCACCCGACGAATAAAAAACTAGGTTATATTGACAATAAACGAATGGCATCTTTCCAAATATTGTTATTGTAGGAATAAAAGGAAATTTGCGGCTTACTGTCGAGCATCTTTAACAGTCACCATTTCCGCTACTGGAACGTCTCCTGTATCATCACTTCTATTCTTTTTCAAACAACAAAAAAATAAGCAAATAATGCCATTTTTGTTAGTTCGCGAAACTTTGATATTTGTGGCCAATATTTCTAGTAGAAATCCAATTTGAAAGACATTAATTACTAAAGTAGGTGGACGTGACTAACAAACGACAATAGTTGAAAAGTGGTTCTCGCCATTGACCAACCGACTCTCGGAGTTTGTGTGTGTGTTTGGCAGAATTGTAAAGGCGGAAATTGAATAGTTGGCACCCGTCCCTACTTTACCGTTTATTTATTTGATTCAACTTCCTTTAGTTTGATGATTCACCCCCTTATAGAAGGGATATGAGTTTTCGAACCGACTCCAATGATTCTGTCGTAAACAAGACAACTTTATACAATATTTTAATGGAAACACCGATAAAATACAATAGATGTACTATTTAAGGATTTAACAAAAGCTCTACTTGTCACCTAACAAGGAAAGTTATGACATTAGACAATATAGCGTAATCTCGTTGATATGTTAATACCTAAAATTGTGAATTGAAGTATGAAATTTACCTTTCTTCGAGTCGCCTCCATGGAGGTACAAATGGGCGTAATAATGGAAGTCTGTAATATGCCAAAAATAACCTGAAACAAAGACATAATAAGTCATTAGAAAAATTCGTCAAAATTCCGTGTTTATTTAACTTTAATTTAATGGAAGATACGCGAGTATATTTTGTAAAATATTCGGCAGATGTTGTTTGTTTAACGTTAATTAACAATTACGTAAATTCACAGCAACATTGTTGAATTATGGATGTGAAAATGAATTTGCGAAAATTTCAAGTGTAGAAATAGTTAAATACGGCTCCACTTTCAATGTTGAATCAACTAAAATTTTGATTTGAATCACCTTTTTCGGTACTAGTCTCAATTAAACGCTAGAATCTCAATTAAAGCTGATTCAATTCAACAACAGTATTGTTAAATTTGATATGAATTGACGTTTGAAATTTGGCTGCCTATAGACAATAATCGTCTAAATTCGGTTAATAATTAAACAATAAGCTATAATAGTGTGGAAACAATTTGAAACAAAAACTTTACACTTGAAATTGGGGGTAATTATCACGTATTCATTGCGACAAATATCGATTATAATATCAAGATGTTAGAGGGAGATAATCAGCGATAACTGAAACGAATCGACTAAATGTTAATTCTTATTATTGTAGCAAATAACCGTTAGAATTACTATGAATTTTATTAAAATAACACAAAAATAGGAGAAGGTTAAAATGCAACAATTGTATTTAGAGAATTAAACATACAATCCTGTTGCATCTTTATTAAATTTCTCCTCTTCTACTGTAATTAAACCTACCTAAAATTGTAGTTTGTATTAGAATTTGTATATTTAACAGAATACAATTTAATATAAAGCTCCGGATAAATATTAATAAGACGCTGCTAGTGTGGAATTATTTAAAGAAACAGCTTGCATCACTATTTACAATGACTGAAAATTAATTTCTATCGGTTACATTAAAATTTAGATTGATGTTAATATAACAACGATACAATTTCGTAACACATATGTTTATAATAATCGTTCGACATGATTAATCTACACATAAGAGAATTGTTTATCCTGATCAATTAAGCTAATTTATAGTACAATATACACATGGATATACAAGAGTGAGTGTTAATTAATTTTCAGTTGGTGTTACTGATGTCTGTACATCACATAAGATTCTACTTTAATTATTGATTTAGAGTAGGGGGCATCCCCGCAGGACTTGTTTTGTATAAGCAAACTATCGGATATTGCCGGTAGATTTATGTTTTAATTCTACAAACTCCAGATATACTCCGCTGATTAAGAATTTGACGAATTGTCGATGAGAATTGCACTTTTTAGAATTTTAATTCGAATTTTGCGCCACTGAAAAGTTTTATAGCCCAGAATTAGCTATAGAGAGGTATCGAATCTAGTAATCATCCAAATTTGTGAGTTCCCGCCACTCCCCTCCTACGATTTGTAAATGGCGGAACTTTAAGAAGGCGGCAAATTTAAAAAACGTGTACAATTTTGTGTAGAGCTAGAATTACAGTTGTAATATTGAGAATGAAATAATTAAATCGTGTCGGCAGTAGGGATAAGAGCAAGAACAAACGGAAATAAGTAGTGAAACTCTTGAGATATTCACACAGGGGAAATGATGACAATGTTGCCCGACTAACACTGCCTTTGCCTGTTGGAAGTTTATACACCCTTTTGCACATTTAAAAACAATGAATATTCATAAATGATATGGAAATTTGTATCATCTGCTGCAATTCCAAGTGGAATATTTTGGCAAACGACCATTATTGCTGTTTTATTCAAATCGTTACAATTTCTAGTGATTTCTTGAATTGTCGAAGCTCCCTAAATTTGGTCACTTTCCGGAACGTTTCTAATTAACAATAAAGATAAAGATATTTGTTTAGATAAGATTGGAGCAAAATCGAGATTTTAGACGCGTTTGGGGTTGTATTATCGATAATATCGATGTAAATTAGGAATCACAAAGCAAAACGGAACGGTCAGAATATCCACGTATAGAAAATTTATCCGTTAAGTATTCCTTGATGGTTCATTAATTATTAACTGGTGTTTCTGAACGAAATAGCTTGATCGTCTTTTCTAAAAACATCAGATGCGTTTTCCTCGTCCATCTATTATTCAACCATACATCACACCTAGAGGTCTACGACAAGCTCAATCATTTACAACAGTGAGAGCAACGTAAATATTTGAAATTGCGTATTTTTAAACTGTGACTCGCTATTTTAGCTTTCAATCAAATTATTTGTGGAAATGTAGACTTGTAGAACAATAGTATTGAATGAAATTAGCTCGAGGCTGATCAATTCGAATCGTATAACAAATATTGTGGAACAACGATGGAGAAATTTCGAAATTGTTATAAGTGTAAAACCGAGTCATTTCTCTATTGTAAATATTTTCACAACAGTTTTCTTTCAACCATCTTCTAGGCTTTTTCCGCTTTCAATATGTGTTGACATTGGTGATGATAAAACACCGGCGTGATATTGTTGTCACTTTACCAACGGGTCGTGACATCGTTGATAAGACTTACCGGTATTACAACAACATAGTAGCAATACGTGCCGCATACTCTCCACTGTTATCCTACCTATAGCTTGGTGTATTGGATGCGAAAGATGAGATCTTCAATATTGATTTATGTGCACTTAAGGCGGGCTGGCATCTGAAATGTTTGACCAGTAGTTGGTGTTTATATAACTTTCTTCAAGATAAAAGCATAGTGATTATTATTAGATGATCACGATAGAATCTCATTCCCGTTCAGATAAACCGGCTCGAGATAAAGAGATAAGTTTCGGTATCGGATAGAGATTGATGTTTGTGTTTTACAATCGGCGTTTCTTGAAACGAATTGACAGGACATTGAGCACACTATTTCTTCGATATTTCTTTTTTGTTTCGATTTTAAGATTTTTGTATTTAGAGATAAATCCAAAGGTCTTATTAATATTTGATAGGTTGTTTCGTTGTAAAAAACCACCCTTCCACATGGATACGCATCTATATCGTCACCTTCATTGATCTTGTTTCGCGTTCAAAGCAAAGCTAAATTCCCTTATGCAAACTAAAATAGAACGACTTACAAATTCTAAAATCTAACAATAATCTCGACTAGATTAGAAATAATCGTTTTAGTTTTCTGTTAACAAAACTAACGTTAAATATTGTAAGATTCTAACTTTGTGTCGTAACGCTCGATAATTTAACTTTATGCTCCCGACAGACTCATTAAATATCATGCAGTAAATTTGAAAATATAGAAGAATTAATGTGGAGTTGATGATTTCTACATCAACTTCAACTCTTGGTTATTTTTTACCACATATATGCATTTTAAGGGGGTTTTACGACGAGATTCAATAGAAGCCAAAAATTACAACAATTTGTCTTCAGAATTGTTAACTATTGTTCACTGATGACGGTATATACAACCCTATAAAGTTCTATTTGTGTGTAGATTATTGTAAGGTCTATTGTTACATTTGTGGTATATTCGTTAAAACTAGTTCCGTCTGTATATTTGTTACCATCTTGTTGTCATCAATGATAACGATGATGATAATCATCACTAGCATCATGTTGGTGTAACAACTTTGAATTAATTCCTGATGAGAGTCTCGCTTATTTAGTTGAGCTTTATGCTTTGTTAAATCATCAACTCCATATCAACTTGGATAAAATTAAAAAAAAACTAGTATTTCCCATTCAAAATTGCTATTATAACACTGTAATAGAATACTAAATCGTTATCTAGATTATTTAAATAAATTACCGATACTATCTGGATTAATAAACCACAAAGGTACTATTAAATATGTCTTATCTAACACTGACCATATTTCACAACTGTATAACTGCCCTATAATTACCTGTATCTCTTTCAAAATAAAATAATTTATATTCAAATTGTATTTTGTAATAATGAAGATGTCAAAAACGTGTGTATCTCCGTACGTGCGGAACCTCTGTTTCTGTTTTCCGATTCTATTTTTGATCTCAATTTATTTAGCGTTCGCTTCGAATTTTGGTGGAGGCGCCGGACGGTAGTTCTATTCTAGTTTTGTATCTGTTTATCCATTTTCTTTTCACTTCCGTTAAAACTGACTAATCAAAATTTATAAAATAGCGTAATTTGAACAACATCTGTTATAGAAAATTAGAAGATTCAACGTTTAAATTGCAACTCAAAAGTTACAAACAATTCCAATTCTATCATCACAGTGATAATCAAAAAGTTTCCCAGTTTGGTATTTGTTATGTGAACTATAATAGAACAGTGTAGACGGGAATTAGAGGGACGAACTTTTTCATTGTTGTTGACAATATTGGAAGTCGTCTCTAAGGATACTTGAACTATAATAAATACGAATTTAATAAAAAAATAATCATTTTTTTCACCGGCTTCGTCTTCGTACTCTTGTAAATCTCCGTTATAGAATCCGTGAATTAGATATTATTATTTTTTTTTATTATTTAAGGGTGATAATTTCAAAGAGAAAATGGAATCAGGCGTTATTGTCAAGAGAAATAACGGAACATCAGATATTTTCAGATGGAGAACGGTCAGGGAATAAATGTCAGATAGGATTTTTTCGAGATTTGTTTCGTGTAAAATCCACAACAACTGTGTCGAGAATGATATATCAAAGCGGACTAATAGGACTGTTACTGTTAGATCTTTTCCATATGCTATTTTTATTGTTTATTTCTTATAAAAAAATAAAAAATACAACTCGAGAGTATGCCAAACAAAGAAGCAAATCAGCTTGAAATTTACATTCGCTGATTGTATATTCCGTACATCATAAATTCATATATGAATAATTTGTTAGTTAAATTAAATACTTTTGTTTATTATTCGATATATTTGATGGTAAACATCAGCACAGCAATGGTTTGTTGAACTGATTAGATTTTCCAACAATTTGTTTATTGTAAATGTTTTGCGAAGGAGGGTGAATTTAATGAGCCATATACCGTTCGGAATTTACTCTCATAAATTGAATTTAATCGAAAATTATTCGATGACTTGGCAATTTCGTAGAACGAGGACCCACCAACAGAATTCCTATGGGCCTCTACACATAACCGACCAAATCTACCCCCGATAATCGTCAAAGTAATGCTAAATTTTCAGATTTTTCATTAAAAATGTAATTGTTGATTTTTCTTATGTATTTCAAAATATCGTCAATTGAATGGCGTTAATTAAATTCGAAATTGTGCTAACTAATTGGAGGAATTAGTAAAGATTTGCCAATTTTTTTGAACAGCGCGCAAATCAAAATCTTCAACTCTAATAATTCCATTTCAATAATTCAAACATTGTATTTCAATGTTCTATAGGATTAAGCTATGATGTATTTTTCCTAGGAAATAAAATCAATTTCGAGTAACAATTTTTTAATTAATTCCACCACCATCAACTAACATATACAGCTCAATAACGGTTGATAGAGCACGTAAACAAACATGGTAAATACTTGAAACATGTGTACAGTTTCAATTTAGAATCATCATACAATTTGATCAATGTAGATAATTTTAATGTGCGACAGTTTCATTTAACAACAATTTTGCAATGAAACTCGATACAATAAAGATCAGGGTATTCGTTCATTATTGCGGTTTTATGTTGTAATTTCTTCAGATTATTTCAAATTACACTGAAAGAAAATACGTAGAGGCATAATTAAAAAACTTTACTACTGTAATATAAGCGACAATTCCAAATAAATTAGACCAATAATGGAAATAATAGAGACGTAATCTTTGAAGATTCTCGAGAACACTTTGATAATCTAATGATTGCAGAAAGAACGAATTTTTCCGCTATTTTATTGAAGATACAATTTTGTTACGATAATAAAACTGTACTTCTCAACAGAGAATTTGTATTTGATAAGTTAATTGAAACATGTTTGAATAACTTCTATTGAAAACACGTCCTTCTGTCTATTCCAATGTAAGCCAATTCGCTTCGCATAATTGTCTGTTTTGACGACTAATGAAAATAAACATCCAAGTATCAGCTCTACTACAATTTAATTAAACACCTCTTAAACTAATAACTATCGACCAAACTGTACAATGTCTATTGATAAGGCAACAATTTCGGGGCGCGTCCACCATTTGTACACGTTATAAATTGTAAATTACCAACTGCGATTCAAATGTATGTTTGTTAAAAATGCAGGAAATGAAATATGCAATTCGACTGTTTGCAGCTAATGGTGGCCTCTTTTGTTTATGCATTTCCGTTGTATTTCGCATAGAATTGGGATCATAATGAGAGAATACAACTAGCTTTTTTCATATTGCCAGCCGTATTCTCTAATTTTCTGCCAATTCGTTGCCATGACAACGCTAGAGATCGATACTCTTTACATATGTCTAACTGAAAAGAAACAAGCTGATCTCTAGCGTTGGCATAGTAACGAATCATTAAAAAGTTTGAGAATACGACTCATTAAGAGGCTACAATTACAAAAAAAAAGGAATTTTTGATTGATGATTACTCCATTAATTGGATATGTGGATGGATTCGTGATATAGCTATTTTTTTGGCCAACAATTATAGAGGAAAATGTTAAATGCTTTTTTATATTTTCCCTTATAATAAAGCCATTAATAACTATTTTTCAATGATTTAAATGGTTATTTATAGTAAATTAAATACGCTTTCCGAATTTACAAGAAATTTCCCGATAGTTTTCCGGAAAATTGGAAAATAACACAATACTTTGGAGGGTGTTTTTGAGTACAGATTTAACGATGGAATATTTCCTGAAAGTTTATATTTATATGGAAGCAGGGCACAGTAGAAAAATCAATTCAATTGGAAATTCTTTGGGTTTTTTCAACTTGTAGACGATTCTATGAACTTTAATATTATGCTGTTGTTATTATTTATTTTTGTCAGTTGTATTCTCTATTATTTTGCCAATCGGTTACTATAACAACGCTAGAAATTGATAATCTCTTCGAACTGTCAACTCTAGCGTTGTTAAAAAGTTAGAGAATACGACCCGTTAATAATCAACGATATTATTCGATTAGAACATAATAGGGTGGTAATGTAGGATTTCGTCTATAAAATGGGCCAGTAGACGGTGCAGCAATGCCCTTAAATTCGGTAAATCTAGAAAGGTCATTGAAACAGATAAGGTATCGACCTTTCCGTTTCAGAAGGGTAAGGTTAGTCTATTCTATAACCTTAACTAGTTACTAACTGACCTGAGTTTTCCTCGCACCACCTATTCAATGTTGTACTCAACAACACGAAATACCCTTAAATTCACAGAAAATTGATTATAAATTAGAAGAATTATTATTTTATTATCATCATAATCATTATTCAACCTGTTTGTATAGCCGTATCGATGGTTTAATTGTTGTATTTCCTACTATACGCCAATTCGTGTGATTATATCTGTTGAAATTCAGCTTATAAGCTTGTGAATTAGGCTTATAATAGTTGATGATGATGATGATGGTGATGATAATAGTGAAATCGTCATCTCTATTTAGAACTTCAATCCTCTTGTTCTTCTACAGTTGTAAGTTAACCCGACATCTAATCGCCTATCGTTCGTTGTAATATTCAGCGACATATTTCGACCGCATTGTCTCCACGATAATTTATCAAAGCTAATACGCCTAATATCTCCTATTTTGCATTTGTATATAACTCACAACAAGCACGTTGTTAGAAAACAGTCTGCTTACAACTTGACGCATTTATCTCTGCTCGTTTTAAAGAAAACAACAGCTTAACTCGCTTATATTAAATCTATTTCAATATTAAAACGATCATTTCTAAAACGTGTGCGTTCTTTTGGTGATTTACTTGGGGAAAAAACTGTGTCAATTTGAAAGCTTGTCAGTTTTTGATGGAAAAGTTTGTCAAAAGTACCGAGCTTTATGTGTGATATTTAAAGAAAAAAATATCGGGCTTTTACTATATGGAGGATTTTTCACAGCTGTTTACTTTCATATAAGTTTCGCCTTCGAACAAGCACGCGGGGGAGCGAGAAAAAACCGTCTACAAGTCTCGTTTAACTTAGACAATTGTCGTTTTTATATTATTTGTTTCAATATCGAGTTTTCTTCTATATCATTGTTGAATGTATTTTTCTTTCAACTTGTTATTTCGACGGAATCCAACTATATTTATTTTTTCGTCATTATCCTTAACGTCTACTAACTAATATTTTATAACTTCGTAACGATGTAATTTACAAATATCCATCATTAGTTGTATGTATGTAGAACACATCAAATAAAGTAAGTAAAGTTTTATTAAATGAATACGTGAACTTTTCTCTCTCATGAATATAAATCGAAATTATTGCTAGCCATTGCTGGCGTTATCGTTGCAATAATTGCCTATTTGTTGTATTAAAATTAGCGACATATTTCAGCACTTGTGTACTGTTGGTAATATGCAAAAACTATGGAGATTGTGTCTAAATAAATTTCAACATTTTAATGGCCGTTCTGCACTGCTGAAAAATATAAATTTGCCACTATCTACTGTCTAGGAAGTTTTCCGAATTGTTGGAGTTTTTCCCGAAACTATTAACACGAATACCAGTCTTATGATTTCTTGTACTCGACAAAAATTCCGGTTTTTTTCGCCTTCGATGGCTAAATTATCCAATCAATATTGCGTGTTATTTGCAACTGAAACCATAACGTAACGAACACGCACAGTGAACGAACAAACGAATCTGTTTTGCATCTGATTCATGTACACTTTCAACGGTGTTATTTTAGAATGTATGAATAAAGCACGGTTTTTGCCTCTCCAGTACACGCTCCACAATTAGAGCATAAATAAAAGAGTAAAACCGACAATAAGTTAAGTTTAACAAACAATATTTCTGTCACACGACAACCCCAATCGGGGATAAAACCGATGATCGATCGCCCAACGAAAAGTCTCTACTATAAATGTTTAATTTAATCATTTTATATTGCATGAAGGGTTGCTTCTAACGGATTACAACTAGTTTTATTCGTCCTCTTTGTATATTCAATGAAAGATTGAGAATTATGGGAGATGGAATCAAATTTATATTCGACTGGTCTCGTATAAAATTTAATAAAATTTTTAAACTAGAAACAATACGGTTATAGTTAATATAATCGGCTTATCGTCTGAAATATCGTTAAAATACAATTCGAAATTCCAGGATAATGTGCAATAAAGAAATTACACTTGGAATGGCCGTTTTGAGATTAGTGTTTTCTTTTTATTCGTCTCTTCTATTTGAATTGTCACAGCTTTATTTGTCATAAAACGATTAGTGTCACAAGTTGAGCGACCTATTCCATCTAAATGTGTTGCCTGGGAGAACTACTAGATGGTCGGTCTTTAATCAGTCCGGAAATGAGCAACTTTACAGCAGTCAGTTGGTAATTTCCGGATTTTGAACCGACACAGAAAAAACGACGACTTTCAAGATACAATTAATTTACAATGAGATTAGATTATTTGTTTGTTTTGATATTTTTTTTTCAACATAAATAAGAGAGAGTTGATGAAAAAACCGGTAACGTAAATTCCACGTTTACGGATTAGAGCGCGGATACATTAGTGAGAAAGCATAAATACGTTGGGAATAGACTCGAATAAAATAAGGGGGTGAGAGTTTAATGCTGGCTGGTTGGCTTGGAGGCCAATAGCTGATGTGACCATAATCATGGCTCCTATGGGCCGAATTCTTGTTTCGCCAAGCGCATTCAACAAAGTGAATGCTACAGGCGAACTTTCAGTTTGATGTTATCGACCGCACATCAAAACGAAATGAATTTAAATAATTCCACTTTAAACTGTGATTTAGAAAATGTACGGCAAGTATTAGAGATTTTATGGCGCTTTGTCTGTCTCATAACTGCGGAATTTCCGCAACATTTCAGAACCCTACCTCTGTTTTAGCGGATTTATTACGGAAATTATTCAAGAAACACGAATTCTCTGAAACGTGAAGAATCGGATTCGGTGTCGACGAATTGACAATATTTAATAATCAATATCGCTATTGTTTGACAAAATACCACAGTGGGCAAAATAGCACTAGAAACAGTGTTTGAAGAGCATCCAGAGATATATTTTTGCTTTTAAGCAATTTCAGTTGAAATTTGAACTACCAGAGAAAATCTTGAGCTCGTATTTTTTCTTAATTTTTCATATTATTGTCTATAATATGGCAAAAATCGATTTTTTCACAAGTTTCTCAACGGGTATACCAAATTTTAGGAGTTTGTTGTAGAATTTCTTATAGGCAGAGGTCTATAAGAAATTCCCCAATATGTTAGTTTTTCGGAAAATTGATAGAA
>JACDRP010000921.1:0-17884 GCA_013841185.1 Hycleus phaleratus | reverse complement strand
GTAATTACAACAAACTTTTGTTACAAAAAACTTTGTCACAATGGTATGGCCATCGAAAAATTTTTGTAACACAATCAAAAAACTATGTCACATCAAGAGAGGCAAGTTTTTAAGTAAAATTATTGATTACTATGACAAAATTAATTGATTTTGTGACAAAGTTTTTTTGGCTAAGTGAAAATGAAAGTTTGTTGATTATAATTACAACAAAAACACTCAACAAACTTTTATTGTTATAAAAAACTTTGTCACAACGGTATGGCCATCGAAAAAACTTTGTCACACAATCAAGAAACAATGTCACATCAAGAGAGGCAGATTTTTAAATGAATCTATCTGCTGCTATGGCAAAATTATTTCTTGTGATAAATTATTTTGGATATGTGACAATGAAAGTTTGTTCATTGTAATTACAACAAAAACACTCAATAGACTTTTATTGTTACAAGAAACTTTGTCACAACGGTATGGCAATCGGAAAAACTTTGTCNGAGGGAAAATATAAAAAAAAACTGTCAAAAATGCCAAAAAACATGCTTCTATATTTCCTTCTGTAACTCTAGATTGCATCCGAATTTCAAAAAATCAAATACGTACTTCCCTCCCTCTTGAAATGCCCTTTTAAATGTCGTGTAGATCATCAAAATCTATTGGAAAATAAACTTCTAACGCTGTATGTTCTAACCTGTCTCTGTGACACTCCTTCTTAAGCAGCACAACTCGGAATAAAGTAGAATCTTCGATAAGCGATTTCTCCTATACTTTTCACTTAAAATTCAAGTATTCGGGCTCGTTTGAAAGAGAATTTCGAGGTCCATACGAAAATATTGTCGAAATTTGCAGTTATAGACGCACGTTTTTCCTTATAGATATGGAATCGATCGATAGCAAATTGAAAGAGCTTTCCAAATATCTGAGGAATTTTCCGATCGGTTCGGCAGTTTTTCGGAAAATTGAGAAAAACTGTACATCAGGAAAGCAAGAATTCAAGCGCAATAGAGAGTTGAATGTTGCATTTTTTGAAAATCAAGTAAAAGAAAATTCGCACTTTTGGAATTTTCCTCTGATTTTAGGGAAATTCGTTAGCCATTTTCATCGGTTAAACTTAACCGTTTTGTACCAGATTTTTTTCAACTTGTTTCCGATTCTATCGTCTTCAAAATTATGCTATTGTTGTTGGAAAATGTGGTTTATTTTCCTGGAAAAATTGCATGGAAAACAACCTTACGAATTCAGAAGTCCCGCCACCAGTTAGTTGGGTGGTGGCTAGCCGAAAAATCAAGACATAAATATAAAAATACGAATTTTTAGAATTCAACTATCTTCTAAAAGCGCTAGAATTCTTAATTTGAAATTTTCCGGAAAACTACCGAACCGATCGGAAAATTTCCCCGATATTTGGAAAATTCTTTTAATTTACTATCGACAAGCTCAATATTCATTGTAAACAAACGAATATAGACTGAGTTATGAGGGAAAACATGGAAAAACATGTTTCTAGAAAACGATCTATAACCCAAATTTCCACACGATCTTCCAAAAGATATAAAGATTTTCCTGTGCGGCCTGAAATTCTCTTTCAAATGAGCTCAAAAACTTGCGTCCCGCTTGAAAAATGAAAGAGAAATCGTTTATTGAAAATGCCACTATTTTTTCGAGTTGTAATCCGGTTATTTTGGATAAAAATTGGATTAAATTCAGAGATACAGACCTAATTCGTTCGTTTTCTCCGTCTGTAACTTCTTCTGGATGATAAAATTGAGATTCTGCAGTTGTTCCGGACAGAATTGCAATTTTGCATTTGGTAAAACTAAAGTTTCCAATAATTTGCACGGATTTTCAACCATTTTCTCATCACGATTACCACAATAACGTTTACGGAACATTTTAAAATCAATTATCAATTGTTGTAGTATTTTTAAAAATTATTAATAATCATAAATAAATTAATTAAATTGGCATTGAAATTCACTTGAAACAATTCTAAATTGATATGTGATTTGAATTCTTTCCTATATCAACCAAACAACACTACCGTTTTAACAAATACGACAATAATAGAAAAATATACGAGGAGTACTTCCTGTACAATTTGTAATTATTATTGTCCAATTCCCCACTATTTATTTCCGATTTTAAATACATTCAATATTGTTGTTGGACTGGTGATAATGTACAGGAAATGTCCTTTTGTACGCTTTTCTCCGGTACAATCGGCTGGTTTTTTTCCAACAATTTACACAATAAACGTTATTTCGGGATACATAACTAATAATTAAATAATTTATTTTCATTGGAAACAACACGAAAAACTTCGATTAATTTCCACCGTTATTATATTCAATAAATTATCTCTTAATTTTGTCGAAATACACTCAAAAATCGCGCCATTTCTAGTAATTTTAAGCATTAACAGTTCTACCATCTGTCCATTTCTTTAAATCAATTTAAATATAATTTTCCAACTGGAATTATATTAATTCAAAATTCGCGCTCTTTTGATTTTGTTTAAACAGTATCGCCATCTGAATTATTGTATAGTCAAATTCACTTTTAAATTTATTTGGAGCTTTATTCTAACTGTTCTATCGTATTTATAATTAATGAAGTATTGAAAATAGCGCTATTTCTAGTATTTTTGAAAAAATAAAAATAAATATGACAACATACGGGCATTATTTATACGGATTATATTTGAAAATAGCGCTGTTTATATCAGAACTACCAACTTAATTCTTAGACGGTTTTTGACAATACTTTAAACTACTATATACACATATAATTTCTTAATATTGAAAAATTATATCAACAATAGACACGAAAATTAATTATAATTATAATAAAAACATCTTTATAATAATAATAATAATTTTAGACTAACTTTGATAGTGCGCTATCTATTGATGAAAATTTGAACATCATTGTTCTAGGGATTTTAGTTATCACCAATTTCACTACCTGATATTTTTTAAAGATGGCGTTTGTTGGATGTCGAGGATACGTTACAGGTAAGATGCATTTAATTATTTTTGAGAATATTTTAATTATCTTATCAATTTTTGTTTAAAATTTATCATAATTTTAATCTATTCGCTTATATTTATTAATTTGTTGATTTATTTTTCGAATTTTGATTTTAATAATGCAAAAAAATTGATTTATAATATGATGTTTAATAGTCTCGTTCGGATGAAATTTCTTGATTTTAATTCATCGATTACTGATAATTGATCAATTTTAATCTATTCCTTAATCAAATTTATCAATTTTTCTAATTCCTTATATTTTTTTCTTGTAGGAAATTCAACAACAATTGAGGTTATGTCGAAGGATTCTAATGTAAGTTTTCTCCTTAATAACTAGGATTTTGATAAAATTGGGGTGTTTTGGAGATTTTTATCAGTTGTATGTGAATTAAATACGATTAGAAACGTGTAAATCAAAAAATCAACCCCTAAATTAATATAAGGGGTTGATTTTTGGGGTAATCCCCCAAGTTGCCACTTAAACAAATTTTCAATGATCTGCATCACGTACGACTGATAAAACCCTACTCTTATCACGGCTAATATGATTATTAATGGCTATAATTCCTTACAGATTTGACGACAAAAATGTAAAGTCCAAAGTAATTTAGGGGTGTTTGCCAACCCTTAGACAATCGTTATGAATTCATCCAATGCTAGGGAAAAATACGAGGGGGGTTTTAGAGGGTTGGTTGCGGAGAATTCCGGGTGGTTTGGATTTTATGAAATATTTCCCCTTGAGAAAAAGCGTTAGAATTCGAATTTAGGCAACCAACTATACAGCAAACGGCTTCTAATTCGATGGAGGATAACTGTTATTCCGTTTTTAGTTTCTGTGGGGTATTTTTATTTTATTATTTTCGTAAATTGATAAGTTTTAAGAAAGTTGATAGTTGGTCTTGATAGTTTTTGAAAATATTGACGTTTTATTAATTTTTTACATTTTTTCTATGGAAGATTTAATTTCAATTAAAAATCATCAAGAACCTGTAATAAAAAGGAGACAATTTTTAAATTCTGCAATAATAATGGAATCACCATCTAGTGAAACAATTCTACAATCAAATCAACAACAAATTAAACGTTGTTCGTGCCATTACGATTTAAAGAATTGTTCATCTCATGTATTTTTGGAAAATTCCCAAACTACAACCGATTTAATTAATGGTATTGAGGGGAAATTATCGGAATTTTCATTAAATTGTGTCAATAATGAGAAACAAACAATAATACAAAAATGGTTAATCAAAAAAGAACAAGAACGTCGTCGGAAATTGATCGAAGAGAAACAACATTTAGAACGAATCGAACAAGAGAAACAACAACGTTTAAAACAACAACAAGAAGAATATCAAAGGTGGTTGCGTCGCAAACAACGTGAAGAATTCGAAATGAAAACCAAACAACGTTTAAAACAATTGGAACAGACACAAAAGAAACAACGTGATGAGGAGGAACGTCGTTTAAAAAATCAGGAAACTTTTCAATTGTGGTGTGAAAAGAAACAACAAATGGCTTTAGTACAAAAATTACAAAATAAACTCGACGAATTGACCGAATTGGAGCAGAAAAAACAGAAAATCATCTACAGTGAACGTGCTTATAGCGAATGGTTGAAGAATTCGAAAAATAAACCGAAACCGGTGCGTTCCAATCAAGGTTTGAAGAGTCTATATTCGTCTCAACCGAGTTTCTTCAATCCAAAACCGTGGAATTCATCGATTGATTAATTTTTCGACTAAATTACATTCAATTCAACAATTTCAAAATTTATTTAAATATATAACATTTAAATCAGCCGATTCTCTTATAAACTTCCGGCACATAATCGTCCCATTGGGCTAGAAAATAATTGCCGGCAATCGGATTGCCTAGATTGTATTTTTTAGCGAAATTCTTGATCGAAAATTTCGAACGTCCACTGCCCGAATTGTTCTTCAAACGTTGTTCGTCGAATTTGATTTTATTCGATTGTTGATAAACCAAAAATACATAGCGATGATAGCCGGTGTTTTTCGGCGGTGCCGGGCCGATATATTCCGTTAGAATGTCTTCGCTTTTGTCGATTTGATTGCCGGGCATGTTCGCAATTAACCAATGTTGCCATTCGGCGGCCTTTGGATTGTTGCGACTGGGTGCGTCCGGATCGGTTAAACATAACGTGTACAATGAATTATTGTTGGTAGATTTCCAGTTGATTGATATTGGTGGGTCTTTAGTTTTGCGTGGTGTTAGTTTGTTGCCGAGATCGACTTTAATGTTGCCTTTATAGACGACTTCTAACGTTTCAGCCGGGGCAGAATCGATAACATCCGGTACAACTTTGTCCTTGTCCATTGCATCAGCAATCGGTGTTGATGATGTTGAAATCAAAACTGGGTTACAAATAAAATTGCCAACAATATTAAAAAATTAAAATAATTACCCAATTGATATAAAATTAACACACAAAAAGTGACACTATGTGTAAACATTTTGTCAAAGTTACTATGGTTATAAAGTTGTTTAACGACTGGGAATTGCTTTATTTATGTACGTTCTATGAGTAATTCACTCGGTATTGTTCAAATATGCAAGTGTTTCAATAATTTTTATGTTTGTTTTCTCTCTTGGAAAGTTCGAGGCTAAAGTGGAGGAAATCGGCACAAAAATGTAGTTGTAATGGTGTAAAAACGTTAAAAATGTGCGCTAGTAGCGGTAAAATATGTTCGGTAAAGCCAGAGGCGTAGCGAAATGGTGGATTTTCCGCTTCCATTGTAGATTTCAAGGATTTTTACTCTTGTTTTTACGTAAATTTCGTCCTAAATCATTGATTTTCAGCGAATATTTGAGAATAAATTAGCAAATTGTTTCTGTTGTGATTTTCTAAACTACACCACTGCAGTCAAGTTTGTTACTATGTTCTACTTAGAAAATTGTAAAAAATTGTGACCTGTCACAGTTGAAATATTTTTTAACGGATATTTAGCTCTAATTATGTCGTAATAAATAGGTTTATACTACTCGAATTTCGACAGACTTCCATTGATTACAAGTTCGTTTCAAAATTGTGTAATTTTGATTTTAATTGAGATGAAATAGGTGATTTAATGTCAGTTTGAATTTCCCGCCACCTATGGTGTATATTTGGTTGCATACATTCGAATAATATTAGAACAATCCGGGTGTCCCTCTTCGATTTTTAATAATATTTGTATGCAGGTGTTTCACGGTATTTCTCTTCACAGTAACCTTTTGAGCATACGTCAGTTTCTTGTTTCAACTTTGTAGTTTGCATTGCTGACATCTTCTTGTTTTAACAGGTTGTCGGTAATGCAGATTGCTAAGCTGAAGCACGTTCATAAAGTCATAGGCTATTGCGAGTAGAAATACCGTGAAACACTTTGTACGACATCTAGGGGGCGAAATTGTTACTCAAATTGTAGGCTCAAACGGGTCATTTTTCAAGGATTATATGCTTGCAACCAAAATGATCGACTTTCGGGATTATCTTCAAGATCGAAAATAATGGGAACGCTTTTTGTTTTATCGTGAAATAATTAGGGCTGAAGTTGAAATCTCTAAAGTTGTTATAGAGCGAAGACTATCGGTGAGATTTTTACGAAACTAATCTCGATTAAAAGAAGAAATAAAAGCAACGGGTATTTATTTTAGGATTTTAAGAATTAGTCTGAACTAGGAGTGATTTAAATTTTGCGCCTCTAAATGGCTTCCTATTGACTGCTTTTTAGGCAGATTCACACAACTCAAAAATAATATCCAGGAATTTATTTTGATAGTACTTTAAATGAATTACTGATTAATTATAAAGCATATTTCTCGCTAGAGAGCTAAATATATTAGATTTTAAAGTAAAAACGAGCTATAAATATCTATATTTATGGCCAAAACTCTAGTTTTTGTTTCTAGTGACTTTTTCTGTGTAAACACAGCTTTAGTCATCGCTCCCCTAGTTTAAACAAAGTATGACAGTGGAACAAAATTTATCATTTTTGTTGGCACTGTCTTTGTTTAGCAATTCATTATTGATTTGTTGAATAATAAATGGAATTAAGAGCTTATAGAATAATTCAAAACCGACAATTTGAGGGGTTGTAATGTTATTATAAAGATTTTTGAAATTAAGAGCCCGCATCAGTCGGACAAGAAAATATGTCACTTTTCAAAACAAACCCTACTCGTTTGTTTTCCAACTGATTTTAATGATCTAGACGGCATTTAAAAGAACTTTTCAAGGTTTTTTGAAATTCGAATGTAACGATAAACTTAGTTTCATTTACCATCAATTTTCCAAGAGATTTTCAATTTTTTTACAGCAACAATGGTATCGTTGGAAAGTCAATGAAATGATCTATAAATTGCAATACACTTTATACAAAAATTATTAATTTTAACAGATAAAAACTATCGGTAAAAATTCCCCACTAAAACTTTCTAGTAAATTTGCCAAATTTCAATCTCAAACTATTCTCAAAATAATGTGCAGTTCATTATCTTTCAAGCGGTTCAGTTGTCTAAGTTTAAAACTGTACGTAAAAGAATTAGATTAGAATATCTAAGCGTTTCATCAATTATCCGGAAAACTGACAATGCGATCGGAAAATTTCTGGCAGATTTGGAAAGCGCTTTTAATTTGCCACATGTTGTGTGAAATTCGCTAGAAAATCAACAATATTTGCGAAGTTATGAGGGAAAATATAAAAAAAACATGCTTCTATATTTCTGTAACTAGATTACATCCGAACTTTAAAAAACCAGATATCAACTGTCCTACTCCTTGAAATGCCCTTTCAAATGCCATTTAGATTATTAAAATCCGTTTGTTTTGAAAAGTGACATTTTCTTGTCCGATTGATGCGAGCCCTTAAATTGTGTACAATTCAAAAGCCCCGCTACAAATGGCGTATATTTAGTTGCATACTCTATCTTTAATAGTGATTAGTCATATTACTGTCAAATTATAATCATTAGATTAGACTAACTAGAATATTTACAACATAATTTGAGTTTTAATGACTTTATTGTTGTTTTATTGATTAAGAAGTTCAAAGAATTCTCTAGTTTGTATATTTGGTTGCATAAAATTAGCCTGGGAAACATTTGGCAACATTGCTATCAAGAAACTACTGATCAATTTAATTACAATACTTATCGTAATAGTACAGTTTTAGCCAAATCTATTATCATATCGCAATTTATAATTAACAAAAATTAAATAAATACAAAATTTCCACGAGAATTGTATACGGTAAAATAGTTTTAACAGTGCCATCTATTGTACATGACCGTCAACTCGACCTTTTTGACAATCCGTCATTGATTTGACAGTTCAAATTAGGTTATGTTACTGATTTCTAGTCAATTTATTTTTACCTATTTATTTATTTATTTAAATAAATTACATATATTTTTTATTACAAACAAATAGCAAAAACTATTTATAGATATTTCTAATTTTTAATTTGCATATCAAAAATTCGATAATGTACGAAACTAATTGATAACAAGCAATACAATACAAACAAACAATTCAATGTTAAAACGACAAGCACACTATGATTATGATGGAAGAAACAAATAAAAATGTAAAATTCAAACAAAAGAAATCGTTATCGAGGTATTTATTACCAAATAAAATACCGAATAAAGTCGGTGTTGCAGTGAATCGGAGTCAAAGTGCCCGTGAGACCAGTCCACGTCTCGAACCAAATCTACGCACAAAACGTTCAATCACCACATCAAAACGACCGTTAAGTCTCAATATGAACAACATGAGCCCTAGACGGGAAACCAAACAATTTTTGGTACAACTCTAGTTAGTTATAAATCGGCTAGAAATTAATTAAAATCGAATTATTGCAGCAAATCAATTCACCGTTCGGCCGATGTTCGAGTGCTTCAGAAAGTAACGTTGCTGACGTTCAAGATGACGACAATACTGGAATAACACCGGACGACAGTCGTTTACACGAAAAAAGCATATCACACGAGAGTGTAATGAAAGAAGGTTTCGATTTATTCGATTCTAATCGATTTGTTTTAACACGGTTTTTCTAGCACAATTATTATATTTGATACCAACAGCACAAGCACGACAACGGAATTTTCTGCAAGGTAAAATCGGTGCCAATTCCCTTTTAGGTGCTTACGAATTGAATCGAATCTTTCCAAATCGAGAAGTGACAATATTTGTGGGTACTTGGAATATGAATGGACAATCACCACCAAAGTACACGATTATTTCACAATTTTCGAAAACAAATCTAATTTTGGTTTAATTTGTAGAGAATTAAATGATTTCGTTCTTCCTATTGGCATTGAACATGTTCCTGATATTTTAGTTTTCGGTACACAGGAATCGTGTTCGGAACGTTTCGAATGGGAGGTTTGTCTACAGGAGACTTTAGGGCCGTCTCATCTACTCTATCATTCCGTATCTTTAGGTATGAATATTCACTCAATGGTGCAAAACTTTGTCACTCAATCAAAAAATCTTGCTTTAGCGACAAATAATTTGACCAAAATTCGCTTTTTTATATCAAAATTGTAAGACGGTTTTGTTGATTGGACACTTTGACGTGGCGATATACGATTCCAAAAAACTTTGTCACACAATCAAAAAACTGTAGGTCAAATAATTTTGATATAAAAAAGCAAATTACTTGTTGCTATGGCAAAATTATTTGTTTATATGTTATAATTTTTTTGATTGTGACAAAGTTTTTTGGACATGTGACAATAAAACTTTGTTGGTAAAGAAGACAGTTTGGAGACTGCGCATAGAAAAGTCTCCATATTGCCTGAAATCACTTAAATAATACAATAAACAAACTTTTATTGTCACATGCCCCAAAAACTTTATCATGATGGTATGGGATTTCAAAAATTTTGTCAAAAAATCAAATAATTTTGTCATAGCAACAAATTATTTGGCTCTTTCAATATGTTAAAATTATCTAGTTGTGTGACAATGTTTTTTTGACATATCACCGTGTCAAGGTTTTTTGAACATGTGACAATAAAAATTTGTTGATTATAAGGAAGACAATGTTTGAAAACTGCACACAGAGCACTCTCAAATATTGTCCGAAATTAGTAAAATTTTAATTGTCACATGTCCATATAACTTTGTCACTCAATCAAAAAATGTTGCTTTAGCGACAAATAATTTGATCGAAATTAGTTTTTATATCAAAATTGTTTGTAAGACAGTTTTTTGATTCGGTGACAAAGTTTTTTTGGGCATACAACTCTAAAAACTTTATCACACAATCAAAAAACTATATCACCGCATGTCAAATAATTTCGCTATAACAGAAAAGCGTATTATTTGTTGCCATGGCAAAATTATTTGTTTGTATGACATAGTTTTTTGATTGTGACAAAATTTTTTGGATATGTGACAATAAAACTTTGTTGGTAAACAAGACAATGTTTGAAGACTACGCATAGAAAAGTCTCCAATATTGCCTGAAATCAGTTAAATGATGCAATAAACAAACTTTTATTGTCACATGTTCAAAAAACTTTGTCACTCATTAAAAAAATCTTGCTTTAGCGACAAAATTTGACCAAAATTCGCTTTTATATCAAAATTGTTTGTAAGACATTTTTTTGATTGGGTGACAAATTTTTTTGAACATATTGACGTGGCGATATACTATTCCAAAAAACTTTGTCACACAATCAAAAAATCGTATCACTATATGTCAAATAATTTTGACATAAAAAGCAGATTATTTGTTGCTATGGCAAAATTATTTGTTTGTATGACATAGTTTTTTGATTGTGACAAAATTTTTTGGACATGTGACAATAAAACTTTGTTGGTAAAGAAGACAGTGTTTGGAGTCTACGCATAGAAGAGTCTCCAATATTGCTTGAAATCAGTTAAATGATACAATAAACAAATTTTTATTGACACATGTCTAAAAAACTGTTATGACCGCATGGCATACCAAAAAACTTTGTCAAAAAATCAAATAATTTTGTCATAGCAACAAATCATTCGCTTCTTTTAATATGTCAAAATTATCTGTGTTGTGTGACAAAGTTTTTTTGGCATGTCACCGTTAAAATTCTTTGCACATGTGACAATAAAAGTTTGATTACAAGTAAGACAATGTGCGTAGTCTCCAATATTGCCTGAAATCAGTAAAATTTTTATAGTCACATGTCCATATAACTTTGTCATGCAAATCGAAAAAATTGTCACACAATCAAATAATTCTACTAAGAATTCGCCTTTTTTAATGTGACAAAATTATTCGATTTTGTGACAAAGTTTTCTGGATATGTGACAATGAAAGTTTGTTTGTTTGTTATGTGTGTGTTTTTATTGATGATTAAAGGTACTTTGCATTTGGCTGTCTTTATACGTAGAGACTTAATTTGGTATGTTTCAATACCGGAAGAGGCGAGTTTATCGGTACGTCCGGGTACAGCGTTTCGTACAAAAGGTGCTGTAGCTAGTGCTTTTATGTTATTTGGTACTTCATTTTTATTCGTTACGGCCCATTTAACGGCACATCAAGAGAAAGTTAAAGAACGTGTATCTGATGTTAAGAAAATTGTCAATTCATTGGATCTTCCTAAAGTACTACCGTGTAAAAACAAGAATAAAGGTAACGTATTCAATTAGGTCTCATTTAACACGATTTATATACACACTATAATAATTTATGGAATTTTCAATCACTCTGTATACAGTTTTATTTGAGGGATACTAAGTTCCCCTTAAAGGGTCTCGCTCGAAAGGCAGTCCACATTCTAACCCATTTCTTTACAAATTTGATGTGTAAAAAAACTGTCGAAGGACAATTATATCGTCTCTCTTTTTGTCTAGCCAATCATAAGTCTCACTTTGGGCCCTATTTTAGAGAAACAGGAGAATTAAATCAAAACGTGTCTGACTCAGAATTGTAGTTTGAACTTTCTTCTATTAATTTACCTGGATTTTATTTCATTTCAATGATTATACAACGAGTAATTAGAAATCCACTAACACATCTTTTGTAATAAAAAAAAAAAAAGTTTTCCAAATTTTCAGAAAATCCAATCAGATTTTCCAAATATTACAGGATTATAATTGTGGGGATTCGTATTTAGAATCGAATGAGCTATCTACCATTTCGATATCTTTTATAGTTTTTGAGATATTTCAGTTTTACTGTCTTATAAAATATCGGAACGAGACTCTTCGACGGGTTAATTTAGAACACGGTTTTTTAGTTGTATTTGTTGTAGATGTAACGCAAAATTTCGACTATGTCTTCTGGTCGGGCGATTTGAATTTCCGCTTAGCCTCACCGCGCAATAAAGTTCTGGAATGGTTAAGTAAAACCCAATTTCCATTACCGGCCCATTTACCACACGGTTATATGCATCACGATCAATTATGTTCAGTATTAGCGGATGGTGCAGCATTTAAAGGATTCTCAGAGGCTCAGATTACATTTCCTCCAACATATAAAGTAGGTTTTTACATTAATTAACAACAATAGTTATACTGATTATCGTGTTAAAGTATGATCCAGGTACGCAGAATTTCGATACGTCATCCAAACAACGCGCACCGGCTTATACAGATCGTATTCTATACAAACAAAGATCGGTACGTCGTTTTAGTGGACATAATAACGATCCACCATCATTGAAATGTTTAGTGTACGATAGTGTAACATCAATTACAACATCCGATCATAAGCCTGTATGGGGTGTATTTAAAGTCACTTTACGTCCTGGTATTGATACAATCCCATTGGCGGCCGGTTTATTCCATCGTGATGTCTATTTGGAAGGTTTAAAACGACGTGCTAAAACACTACATCGTACTAAAGGAGCATCGGCTGTATGTTCATTACAATAAGTCCCTCGATTTACACGTTTTAATCGCATATACAAATCTGATGAAAATGCACGCTTTTGATAAAAAAAACTAATAATTCGTGTTAATCGAGGGATTCATTGCTATATAGTAATTGATGTTAAACTTATCCCCACTTTATCAATCTAGTCACACAGAGATTATGTTCAACAGTTCTAGTCAGTTTTATTTTTTCTTATGTGAAATGTATACAGTTGTGGTATTCTGTAGCTATTAAAAACTGTACTGACTTTGTGTTCAGTTTTGGAGTCAGTTACAGAATACCATCTTATATTAATTGCTGTATTTTAGGTTTTATTGTTTTTTTTTTTGTTAGAAATTTGTCACCAAAATCAAAAAAAAAAAAGACTAAACCTGATTCCTTCTTTGCCTTAAATGAACTTTTCAACAAGTACAATAAAAATTAATCAAATTGACACTTCAAAAAAAAAAAGATGAGAACAAAATAATAGTGTCAAATGATAGTTATATTTGTATAGAAGCAATAATAAATGTTGATAAGTCAATTTTTTTTTGTTGTCTTAATTCTCCTACCAAATTGTCATTTGTGACGTCACTACCCTACCGTACTGTTGGTAGAATTAATTACGTCATCACGAAATGGTTCGTATACCACATCACAAAGTTGTATTAGGAATTTATAAACCAGTAGGAGGTATTCAGATGACAATTCTAAAACGCTCGACTGAAAATGCGACTTTATCATATTAGGATCTCATAAACTGAAATATGTATTTATACAGAATACCTCCTACAATTCATGTGAAGCTAGTACAAATTTCAAATTTTAATAAAATTTATTTCGAATACCTCTTCCAATCAGTAACTTCTGTGATCCTAATACAACATTTACAATTTTTTTTTGTTTCGAAGCTTTTTGTATCTGTAGAAAGTCTAAAATTTTGGTTTAGTGTCTTGTATTAGGATCGTATAAAGTGAAGAAGATATTTATATCATATACCTCCTGCAATTCAGATCCTAATACAAATTTCAAATTTTAATACCTCTTGCAATCAGTAACTTCTGTGATCCTAATACAAAATTTCGAAAATTTTCCGGCAATTACAATTTTTTTTTGTTTCGAATATCTCCTTGATGTTCGCCTGTTCCTAATGAAAATTAAGCTTCGGAAAATTCGGTATTTTGAGTTTAAAGATTTCCAGTTTATCAGTAGAACGTGTAAAATTTTCGTTTAGTGCCTAGTATTAGGATCTTATAAAGTGAAGGAGATATTTATATCGTATACCTCTTACAATTCATAAGATTCTAACACAAATTTCAATTTTTAATGTAACTTATTAGGAATATCTCTTCCAATCAGTAACTTTTGTGATTCTAATATAATATCAAAAATGCCCTAAAATTCACAATTTTTTTTTGTTTCTAATACCTTCTCGTAACTCTTATGTATTATCCTAATACAGAGTAAGTTTTCAAAAATTCGGTATTTTGAGCGCAAAATTTCCAGTAAGTCGAATTTCTAAAACTTGTCTCTTAGATTAGGATCTTATATAGTGAAAGAGGTATTTTATGTCGAGTACCTCCTTACAAATCATAGGATACTAATACACATTTCTATCAAAATTCTCACTATTTTACTGCACTTTATTTTAAATACCTTCTACTAATTACTCCAATCCTAATACAACAATTTTGAAAATTTTTGAGTGTTTAAAATACCTCCTTGTTCATATGATCCTGTAAAAAAATTTGTGGAAAAATTCGATATTTTGTTGTAGAATCAAGAAAATTTCTCCAAATGGCTTCTATTATTTCATATGATCCTAATACAAAATTGACAAAACTTGAATTATTTACATTTGTATGTAAATGTTTAAAATGCCTTATCTGCATGCCTACAACTCCAGCTGTAAACACAGTGTCGTAACAGCCTGGTACAATGAAATTTTTTGGCGCCCTCTATCTTGAGCAAAATTCTATCCAAATCGTAGTCTCTAAGTTTAGTTTAACATTAAAAACATTTTATTTTTGAGCTAAAACACTTTGAAATATTCTCATGTTGTTGCTTGCATAAAATTCTAACCTCAAAATCTCAACTAGAAATTATTTATATTAAATCGTTTTGGTATAATTTTTTGAATATTTCGTATAAAACAATAAATTTTAACTGATAATCGCTGCAATAGATTGACAAATAGTCACAAATTAGTTTAAAAATTTCAATAATACCACAGAAGTAGACGAATAAGGCTAAATTTGTGATTGTAAGGTTAGAAAATTCAAGTGCCAACAGTAGTTGGGGAATTTGGTGATACCAACTTATAATTTGAAGGGCGCGCAATTCAAAATTTTAAATCTAGTCAACGCTTGTTACAACAATAGTTTGTTTCTCTTTTTCATCCAAACAAGTCTCATTATAGCTCTCTTTATTTAATACACAGAATGATTTACTATGATGGTCTATTAGTAATAAATACAAAACTCACCATAGACGCGCAATACAGTAACACGTATACATTATTAATTGAACGTACATAACGTGTGTAATCTATTTAATCATTATTTATTTGATTATTTTTGATAATTCCCATTTTGTTCAAATCGAAAATAACTTGAATTGTATTCTTCCAAAACAATTCAATACATGTCTAGAATACATTAAAAGGTGTTTGTTTCTGTCACAACATATGATTAATATCTTTACTGTAGTATAATCGAAGACAAAAATGGCTACAGGAAAACACGTAAAGAATTCGATATTAATTAACAAATTTCGTGACAGAAATAATAGTTGCATATAATCTATAAATTGAGACAGGGGTGACTCGTGCATGAACACGGCAAAATATCGCAGTTGGCCCAGGTGTGCGTTACGTAGCGTGCAGCTTTGCTCGAACACTTCAACAATACGCTAACAAATGTCAAAATGTAGTAAAGTATGGACTAATCTACGACACTAAGAACCAAAATCGTGGCCTACTGCAAATCTTGTTTTCTCTCCAATATCAATACATATCTATACATATGAATTAATTCATATGTATAGAGGTGGTACAGAGGCGGCTCGTGCGTTAGTACTACAAATCTACAACACCCTCTATTTCTACTCTGAGTAGTTTTTTTTCCCTAAAAAAAGACTACATTGCATCTTTGTGAGTCTAATACAGTATTCTAAGAATTCTTCTTTTCGAATACTTCCTCGTATCTCATATAATCCTAGCATAAACTTTAAAAAAATTGGTATTTAAAGTGTTTTAGTAGAAATTCTGGAATTTTCATCTGATTTTTTTCTATCAAGATTTTATAAATTAAAGAACGTATTTATGGCAAATATCCCCTACAACTCATATGAACCTAATATAAGTTTGGAATTTCAATGTATCTGGTTTAAATACCTCTCAATAACTTCTGTCACCTAATACAATTGGTTCTAAATTTTCGTAAATTTGCAATTTTTCATGATTTTCAATACTCCGTAGTTCATTGGTTCCTAATACAGAGTAATCTTCAAAAATTCGGCATTTCCGGTTTATCAGTAGAAAGTCTAAAATTTTGGTTTAGTTTCTTGTATGAGGATACTATAGTGAAAGAGATACAATTCAGGATCCTAATACAAATTTCGGATTTTCTTTTAATTTATTTCGAATACCTCCTATAATTAGTTATTTTTGTGATTCTAATGCAGTATTTCGGAAATTCTCAGTAGTTCACCCTTTTTTAGAATACCTCTTTGAAGCCCATATGATTCTAATACAAAGTGGGCTTTCAAAAATAATGCCTTTTCAGATTGAAGACTTCCAGTTTCTCATTGTCAGTAGAAACTCTGCCATTTTGATTAGGATACTATAAAGTGAAAGAAATACAACTAAGGATCCTAATACAGATTTCGAACTTTCTTATAATTTATTTCGCATACCTCCTATAATCACATTTTTTTTATTTCAAACACCTCTTTGAAGGCCATTTGATCCTAATACAAAGTGGGTTTCCAAATATTTTGTATTTTCAGATCCAGTTTCTCAGTAGAAACTGCCACTTTTGTTTGCTTTCTTGTATTATATATTTATACCGAATACTTCCTGCAATTCATATAATCCTAAGACAAATTTTAAATTTCATTGGAATTTATCTCTTCTAACTTCTGTGATGCCAATACAATATTTCGAGAAATTTCAGATATTTACAGTCACCTCCTCGTAACTCATATCATCCGGATATATTTATTACTCGGATGCTTTAGAAATATATTAATAAATGTCAAAATGTAGGAACTAATCTACGACACTATATAGTACAAATATGGCCAATAATCACTTTTTTGTATAATTTTCAAGTCGAATTTTTTTCTCATAGTTGGCTGTGTATAGATTGGTAGTTCAATTGAGTATCAACAATACGAATGAAGTTAGGCTCTACGTACTCGAGTGCATTGCCAATTACGAAAGGTCCATCCTGTCAGTTGATGATAATCGAATCCGTTCCGTACTTATAAGAATTGTTTATTAGCGATAATTGATAAAAAATTGCCATCTAATTGTAAACGATTACGTAAATTTTTGTATTCTTATCGCAATTTTCGAACGCATGCCACGATTATAAATCAATCTCGTTAATTTATTAATTTCCACTACTTAATACTATTTATTTTTAATAGAAAATTATTCTGTTAACATTGTTGTTATTGTTGTTCTCTCTTATTGTATTTAATTTAAATTCATATCTATCTCTATTTAATTCATTTAGTAGTTTCAGGGCTATAGCTATATATATGTACGTTCTACCGTCGATTAATTCAGATGGTGAATAGCCAGCAGAACAGTAGAACGGTTCCATTTTGACGTTCAACTTTAATTTAAACAACACCAACAATCGAAAATTTTAATTCGAATTAAAATTTGGTGTATTGTGGTGGAAAATTGGCGATTATCAACCAATTAAGGTAAAATTTGATTTCCCCCAACCCCAATTCAAACTCAATTCAATAGTTTGTATTCTAGGAGCTAATTGTGGT
>JACDRP010000920.1:0-17908 GCA_013841185.1 Hycleus phaleratus | reverse complement strand
AGTGTATAATATCGGATAACAATGGAGAGATTCATTTGAAATTTATAATTTACTTCTTATTTTTGAAGGATAATCGTATTATAAATAAATTTCACAATTCAACGAACTTTCTACCCTTTTAATTTTAATAAACAACGAATTTGTTTGTTTCCAGATCGATCGCCGGGTCGGTATAATCGATTCTACCCTTCATAACGAAAATTTGAAACGAAATAACACGTAAACATTAATTAAAACAGTTTACATTAACAAATAAACGGTTTTGTGCATTTTTAATGTGTAATCCAACGCGTTCGGTACATAAAATAATGAATTATTGTAGAAAATTCAATTGTAGGGCGATAAAATCGAATCAATAAATTGAAAATAAGTATGTAGGTCAATTTAGATTAGATCCTTTATAATTATTTATTAATCGTTGTTTACTCCCAATAATTTTTTCAATTCCATATTAAAAGGTAGGAAACGAACTGGAATTTCTGGTATTTCTCTTCTACCTGTTTACGACAAGTAATTTCGAATTCTTTCCAACAATAGTCGAGAGAAATTCTCTTATTATTATATTTTATCGATTATAAAAATTACAACAATCCTATGATTTCCACATATGAACAATTAGATGAATCATAGAATGCGAATATTATTTAATTGATGATTGTAAAAAAAAACAACTGTAATAATAAAATAATTAAGCCAATTGATGGGATTATATTTTGCAAGGAAACCTTTATTTTGCCCCATTTCAATTTTGTTGTTGTTTATCCACCAAGTGTTTCATTTCTTTGCTTTGTTTAAATAATGAAAGTGCATAAAAACCTAACGAATTGGCAAATATTTAATTCTATTTTAGATGCTGATTATTTCCTTAATGGTACATCAACACCGTGTCTATATTTGGAAACAATACATGAAGAAACATCAGACGATTTAAGATCGGATAGTGAAATATCGAGGGAATCACCATTGGGTTGGTTGGCAACCGATTCGGAAACGGATTCAGTTATTTGTATGGATGCAAATAGTAAGTTCTTATCACAAAAAAACAAAAAAATAATAATAGAGAATTTTTAATCAGAACGTGTAATTCTCGAGTGGAATAATGTCGACAAATTACGCTCAGTTGAGTGGAAACAATAGTTATAAGCTAATTTGTATTACAACAATTTTTCATTATTTATTAATCTTTCAGCTTTCTAAATCGATATTTCGTTGTGACACTGTATTCGAAACAATTCTCGATATAGTTGCACTCATCAAATATTCCTCCTTCATTACTTTATTGATCAGATTGATTTATTTCTAGAACTTAGCTCGTCTTCTGATTCTACAAAATTAAGTTTTTCTTGATTGCCTTCGTCTAATTTGCAATTTTTCCTTTCGTTTGATACTTTTTACTATTTTCTACACCGCTCTTTAATTCGTTACAGCAGCTTCATCTCTTTCTTCTTGTTTATTCTTTTAAGATTCCCAACATTTCTTTATAGCTTCATTCTTTTTGAAGATAAAGCAACTGTATTTTATTCTTCAGCTTGATTTGCTAGTTGCCTCATGCAATAAGAAGTTTACTCTTCTGATTCTACAATATTAACTTCTTTGACTATTCTCCTATTTTTTCCTTTCCTTGACGCTTTCTTTTATCTTCTAAATTACTCTTCAGTTCATTACTATAACTCCATCTTCCCTTTATTTTATCATTTATTCTAAACTGATCGTTTCTTCATTCTTCTAGTTTAACTCCAGCATTTCTTCATATCTTTATTCTTTTTGAAGATAGACAAATCAAGTCTACTTTATTGTTCAACTTCTTATTCTACAATGTTGACTTCTTCTATTTCTCTATTTTCCTAGATGATTTAATCTTCTACACCGTTCTTCAATTAGTTACAACAGTTTTATCTTCCCTTAATTTTATTGTTTATTCTCCACTGCTTGATTTCTTTATTCTTAAACTTTAACTCTAACATTTTTTCATAACTTCATCGTTTTTGAAGATAACAAAATTAAGTGTACTTTGATTTGCTCTCATCTAGTTCTTCTGATTCTGTAATGCTAATTTTTGCTCTTCTTTGTCATTTAGATTTTCTACCACTCTTCGGTTTATTACAGCAACTTGATCTTCGTTTATCTCGCACTGCTTAATTTTTTCGTTCTTTTTGAAGATAAACAAATCGATTGTAGTTTATTGAACAGCTTGATTTGCTGCAAGCCTCCTGTAATAAGTTTGCTCTTCTTCCTCCTTCTACACTACTAGAACGTGTTCATCTTCTGTTAATTTTTCATTCTTTAACTTTAACGCTACCACTTCTTAATTTCAATCGTTTATTATTTCTGCAATTTTTGAGGATAAACAAATGATCGAACAAAGAGTACAAAGAACATATTTCCAACGATTATGTTTAGACAGAGTATCGGGAATCGTAAAAATATACCTCTTTGAAATGAATGAAGTTAAATTTAGATGAGACTAAATATAAAAATTTTTTGATAAAACCTGGCACCATCTTCAGGGGCTCCCTATTGCTGGCAACAATTCGATCTTAACATCCATCTATATGATGTAATCAATTCCAAATTACAGTCATAGAATATCAATCAACAATAGAAGTTGTTGTTATTAAAAAAATTGAATTTTTCTAGATGAGGAAACTGATTGTGAATCGGACCGAGAGATTGCTTGTCCGGTAAAACGACGCCGTCAAGATAATTTTTTAACATTACCATCAGTGGATATTGAAGACTATCAATCGATAAGTCGATCGTCTAGTTTGATACAATTTGAAACGTTAGAGAAACAATGTCAGGAAACATCAAACAGTAGTCCGAGTATTTATTCACAATTTAGTTATGATTCATTAGAAACCACAAGGAAAACACAACAAGATAACAACAACAATAACAATACGAATTTAGATAGTGATATTTGTGATAATGAAACAGTTCTATTGTCGTCGAATTTGAAAACATGGCACAGTTTCGATAACTTGTTGCCGAAACGTCGGGACAAATTTTCAGCGGAGAATTTGAGCGAAGATAGTGGATATGGTGAACAGATGAATGCTTATTGTAAATATGTAAGTTTGATTGTTCAATAAATAGAATTAATTATTAATTCTTTTATTGTTGAAGCAATTGAAACCATCCCCGAAGCAGAAGGCGAATTTCGGCGCCTACGATTGTGAAATATTCCAACAACAGATCAACGGCAATTTCAGTGCCAGCCGACAGAATTTAAGTGTTTTTAATGATGACGATGATGATTATGATGATGATTTTCTTCCATCGCGTCTAACAACAAACCATCACACAACAAGCAGTAAGCAAAAGTTAATTTTAGACAGATCGTCTACGGAATGCGTCTCTAAATATACAACAACGTCATCAACATCGGCCAGTGTGCCTGATCTTTCAGTATACAGCAACAACGACAATAATATAGAGAAGAATACTGGCATTTGTACAGTTATTGTGTACAGTAGTGTACCGAAAGATTTAAATCTAATTGGTAAACCATTAAGTGATGATTGGGGCCAAGTGATAACGACGAAAACTACAGAGAAACGTTCAATAGCAACAACAAATTGTGATCTAGCCGATTTTGCTGACGATATGGCAAATTATAAAAGGGAAGGTAGTTATAGTGAAGCAATGCGAAATCGTGTTGATCTCAGTGATGATGAACATTCATTGTGTTATAACAATAATAATAATAATAATAATAATAATAATAAAAGGAAAGTTTCGTATAAACCTAAAACAACAATTGAAACATTCGATCGGAAAATTCTACAAGTTATAACGGAGAGTATCCAAAGTATGAATTCGAGCCAAATTTTGGATATACCGACAACAAATTCGGGTAGAATTCAAATACCTTTACCGACGAATCGCAGTACTGTAAGTACACCGAATTTGGCAGCATTAAAATATCACGACAACGAACAAGACGACGAAATTTTCGATATTTTAATGGATGAAGAACATCGACGACGTTCCGAATTGGATATTCGCAGGAAGAGTTACAGTACGACTAGTGGTGTGTCGGATTTTGATGAACGCAATACAACAAAAGAGGTGCATTTTAGTCCGGTTGTATCCGAAGTTAACTGGAAAGACGATAGTACGACTACAACAGCGGAACGGGAGTCAAGGTAATTCGGATTTTTACAAATTTATTTATTAAAATTGTTAATTAACCCTTTGAAAATTTCGCTTTGGCACTGCTTCAATCTGATTCAATCCAGATCGGGCCGATTTTCGCTCTTTTGAACCGATTTGGCGATCGCTTCTTAATTTGGCACATTTGACGTGGCTCTCGTGCAAATACAAGTCTAGTTTGTGAATTTTCGTTATTGATATAAATTTGAAGAAATTGGAAAATTTTTGATTTGTTTTAACAATAAATTGGTATTTTTTGATCAGTTGCAGTATGTCGAGTACGCCAGAATCGGAATTGATTGAGAATTTCACGCGGGCTCTATTGGATGACGCTTCTTCAGCGACTTCTAATCGAGAATCACCACCAACACCACCCCCAATACCGGTGTCACAATCAAAGAAGTCTAATCGTCCAATTGAAATTAATCCCCTATCAAATACGGCCCGTTTTCGCTCCCGTAGCCAGCCGGATATGTCCAATAATAATAAATTGAATCGGCGGCGGCATAGTCTATTTTTGAAAAAAGAAACCGATGGAACAATTGTGAAAGCCTACATAGATAGCGATGGTGTTCAATACAAACATACCCATTTGGACGAGGAGGATATCGGCGAAAGACTCCTGGGGGCCGCTTCCAAGTACCATTCGGCCGATTTCTCCCCACCAGCAGCGGCAACAACATCATCGTCAACATCTAAACTAAACAGTCACGTGTTTTCGTCTACCACCACTTTAACTAGCGGTAATGTGGGATCGTCGTCAACGGATAGAGGACGACATGGAATAATAACAACAATAACAAAAAGTCAACCAGTTGGTGTTGGGATGGATGCAGATGTGGTGGTGAATGTGAAAAAGAACGAACATGAAACGAAAAAGCACAATACCAACAATAAAACGGCGAAATTGGGCGGATTTTTCTCCAGATTAGCGAGTTTTCGGTTCACAAACAAGAAGAATGCCGGCGATAAAAAGGGCAAAAATAAGAATGCGGCCGATTATAAAAACCCTGCAGGTGAGAAATTTTCGATTTTTCTAAAACATTAAAAACAGTAACTTTCTCTTGTGTTTTTTCTACAATTGCCGAAATAACAGAAAGTTGCCCACTCAAAATGTAAATTAGCACCCAAAAGTGATTAGGAAATTAAAAGGCGAATGTTCAACTTTCTTCCACGATCTTCCGCCATAAATACCTTGTAGTTGTTGATAAACTGTTATCACTTTTATTGCTTGATTGTTGTTCTCTTGGCTTTATCAAGCGAATAAAAACGTCTTTGTTTCTCGATTCTAGGCCTTGTTTTTTTTTTTTTTTAATTTTAAATCAATTGAAATTTATTGTAATCAAATTGCAAATAATTACATAATCTGAAAGCAACAACAGAATAGAAATTTTGTAAACACGTCACTTCCGGTCCTTGGTTCAATATGAAAAATTAATTACCCACATGGCATAATTACGGAATCAGTAGTGTTATCATTAGTTGCCCTTGAAAATTTAATAAGTTCAATTCTATTGCAAAAACTCAAAGAAAATAAATGTGCATTTATTTGTTTTAATGTCTCACCCACAACTGTATTTTCGTTCTGTTTTTAATGGTCTGCCGTTCTTGAAATAGACTCCCCGGCCCTGATTGTTGAAATAGCGGATGTTTATGAAATTTTAGATTATTTGCATCTATACGGTTCGATTTAAAATTAAGTCGCATTTATATTAACAATCCATCAATTTATTGCAAAACTGCCAGAGGTTTAAAGCGAATTTTAACGTTCAATTGCTCATTTGGCTTAGAAGCGACGCTTTATTAAGCCGAGTTTTAACGTTAAATTGACGTTATTCATCGGTTGTGAAACGTGAATGTGGGTCTATTAGTTTATAAATTCAAATAAATCCGCTTAAAAGGGGTCTTTATAATGTTGTTTTCTTGTTAACAGACAGAGTGCTTTAATAAAATATCGAACTGGTTTTTATTTGAAAACAGAGTGTTGTAATACGGTGAGAAAAAGATAATTCAGCTTGGAAATCAACTAGATTCGCTTTATTTTGAGAGAATTCTATAATTGCTGGAGGGATTTTTAAAAATTTCGATTAAAATTTGGGAATTTAGCTCTAGTCTCTAGTTTTAAACTAGAAGAAGTAATAATTAAAGCCGGATTTACACAAAAAAACCGCTTGAAACAAAAATTATACAGAGTGAGCCAAATGGGTGGCTTATTAGACGTTTAAACAGTTCTATCTATTGGAAATTTCTGAAATTTGGAATGCACCCATTTGTGGTGTTTTATTAAAAAAATCATNACTACCCTATACACCGGGGGTAGATAGAACAACGAAAATATTTTCCAGGTGTAGTTCAGGTGGAAAAACGGGTGCATACCAAATTTCATCAATTAGAACTTTTTATATTTCTAATAGGCCAACCACTTGGCTCACTCTGTATAGTTTTGGCCGTAAATTCAAATATTGATGCCTCGTTTTTACTTTAAATCGCCCATATTTAACCCCCTGATAAGAACTAAGTTTTATAATTAACAGTAACCCATATTAGAGTACTATTAAAACTTCAACTAGGCTTTATTTTTGAGTTGTCTATAAAATAGCCTAGTTTAAAATTGACAAAATTACGCAAAATTTAGCCTCGAAAATTTCACGATAAACTCGTCTAATCACCAATTGAGCACCCTTGAATATTGTTGGGCTAAAATAGCGCCGTTACACCCCTGTTTAAAATCGGAATAAATCGATCCAACGGGGTTGTTTTATATGGAATTCTGGTTTACATTTGAATTGATTTTTTGATTTGTTTAACTTTTAAGAAGCATTGGCACCCCAACAACGGATCGCAACGAAAGAAGATTACATTTACATCCCGTTAAAAGGTCCATCATCGCCGGACTCACCAAATAATCAACGATCTCAATCGAATAACGGCCAAAATGGTCAAATTGTACAACAAAATGTTGCGGGTGCACGTAAACCACCTTTACCTCGAGCACCACCTCGTGTTGTTGGCGCAAGCGTTAAACGTAACGATAGTGGTAGTGCGCACCACCGTAACAGCCAACACCACCACCACCAACAGAATCATCCCCAAAGTGAAAAACAACATCAACAACAACAGAATCATCAACATCAGCAGCACCGTCGACGGCGAACTATTGATTCAGGAGAATCGTGCCCCCGGCCGATGGAGCCCATGGGGCTGATCGAAACCGATCTAGATACAGAAGTGACGGTGATAACTAGTGGGGCAAATGTGAAAACACGTAGTTTAATGAATCTAGGAGCCGAGCCTAGACTCGGTCTCCTGGATACAACATGCAATCGACAACGTCTTAATACAGACGACGACGAAGAGACCAGCAACGGTAATTGTCAAAGGACAACAGGACGGCCACACAAATCAATGGAATTTCTATTGGACAAACAGAATCTTAAAGTTGTTGAGGTGAGTTTGATTTTAACTCTAAATTTTACAAAAATCACCAATCGATAATAGAAATTAGCGGATTTAAAACAACCGAGAAACGATCGTACTCCATGGGTTTCTCTCAAATATTCCGCTTGACCTGTTACATAACCATCAGATTAGATTAAAATAGAAAGAATCCCGATTATTGTAAATAACAACAATATCGGAACCTAAATCCACCATTTCACTTCTTCCGAATACCAGAAAATCATTTGAAATTCAAACACAATTGACGCGTATCTCATCGTGCTCATTATCAGTTGTGCATTGAAAATATTTCTATAGGCTGTAAAATATTCAGGTTACTTCCATTTTGATCGTGTGTGACATTAAAAGAGACGATTTAAAATGCACCTACTTCCTTTCGAATTGATTACGGTTCTTTTTTTTTTTTTTTTGAAATTTAATTTCAACTCGCCTACAATTTTCAAGATAGTATTTCCTTCTTAATTCTATCTTATTCATACCAATTGACTGTAATTATACGAATTGGAAACGAGTGCTGTGAAGATTTAAAGAATGTTCTCGTATAATTTATCTTGATGAAACTAAATGTGGATTATTTTATTGTTGGCATATTTCCATATAAATATTGATTAATTCTTCATTTTAATGCAAATTATTCTCTACATACTTTCAATGTTAGATATTCTTCTAAATAAGAATCGATGATTAATTTTGTTTATATTGGAAATTATACAGCGTGTCCCCTTTAAAACAACAACAACTTTGTTGGGAAAATATTTATAGTCATTCCAATAGAATTACACAATGATTTTTTTTATTAATTTGTGAAGCGAAAAATCTAAAATCTAAAACTTCCGCTTGTTTCAAAAAAAAAAAAGGAATAAACTAAGCGGAAATTGTATTGTTTTTCTAGTTCTACCGCCTCTACTGCTACAACAACTACAATTTAATAAAAATGAAGGGGAATCTTGTAATTAAACAACACTCAAAACTCATGCAAAGGATGTTGTTGTACAAGTACCCTACTATTATTAACACTACAACGCTCCAATAATAACAGCATTTTTATAGTTCATTCGAGAATTTGTGTGTAATTTGTTTGTAAAATATTCATAACTAATCGTACGCACACATAAATATGTTCGTGAATAAATTACAACTGCCATCTTGGGTTGATTTCAAGGAAGTGCGTCAAGAATTTGTGTCACACCCATGTTTCAAGCTATATAAATGTTGAATTATTTTGGTTTTCTTGAAATCTTCTATCATAATTTCTCTATTTTAATATTTAGTTGAAAGATTTGTTTATTGTGGGCTACATTCTGTGATGTATTAGTTTTTTCAACTGAAAATTGGTGAATTTCTAAACATTTTGTGTAACTCATAAAACTTACAGTTTCCAGGCTAAATGCCATAAAAAGAGTATTATCAGAGTATTCACCTCTTGCGCTTCTTTGTGTTGTTGTAATTGACCAGGACTGTCGTCAGGCCCTTGGTCAAAAATTTTACAAATAACGTTCTTGTTCTAGAATTCACGATTTTTATATAAAAAATTTCGCCTCGATCTGTTTTCAAAAATTTACCACAACGGCTGAACATTTTTGTGAAAAATTCGTTTTATTTTGAAAATATTCCAATAATCAAAATTTTCGAAAAATTTGCACTTTCAGTACAACATAGCGAAATTTTGATCGGTTTTGTTTAATTTTGAAAATACTTGACTACTTTATGTAGTTGTAATTGAATTTTGAGAAAAATTGCCCTTTAACGTCAATAAAATTTGAAGATAAATAGCCCTTTCGCCTTATAATGAAGGGTTTTCTTTATTTGATTTGATTAAAGAGCAAAATTTTATTTCAGCTCATTTTATTAGCTAATTCCTTCTCACTCCTTCATCTAGAATTTGAGAATTTTTGAAAAAATTGGAATTTAGTGGAAAGCCATCGCCCTTAGTCGAACATTTTTATTTTTATTTAATTCTAAGGAACGTTATCAAAAATTTAGCACTTTCGGCTAAAAATTTGAAAAATTTAGTATTATTTTGTAAATATTCCAGTGGTTATAATCAAAATTTTTAAAAAGTAGCACTGTCAGTCCAACATATCAATATTTTGATAGGTTTTTGTTTAATTTTGAAAATACTTGACTATTTTATAAAATAAAATCAATAAAATTGCAAGAAAAGCAGCCCTTTCGCCTTATAATGAGGGGTTTTCTTTATTTTATTTGATTCTACTTTTATTAGCTGATTTCTTCTCGTCGAGAATTTGGAAATTTTTGAAAAAAGTGAAATCTAGCTGGGCAATTAAATTTTACTTTTTATAGATTCAGTAAATAAAATGATTCTCGCAATTTTGGCCTGTCATCCAAAAGAACAAAGTTCAACTCAACAATTCTAGTAAAACGAACAAAATTAAAGAGCTATCTATCTCCAAAAATAGACTAATTTTTCAAATAATTTTGATAACAAATCGTTTACAAAATCCTAATTAATCGTCCACTCTCTATAACTTCTTTTAAAGCCGAAATTGCCTCAAAAATCAATCTAACATTAGTAAATTTTGTTAAATTTTCCAAAATTTCCTGCTACAGGCTTTCAGGTCGTACAAATTAAAACGAATTTCTGATGAAAATAACAAAAATAAACCCCTGTATGTTTAATTTCAACGAATCCCATTTAGTGCTTGGAAAATTTTATAAAAAAAAACCTTGTCCAGTGAATTGTTTATAATAAATAATTAAATTAATGATACAGCATTAAAGTTCGAAATAAAATCAAAAAATTGTGCAAATGGCCAATTGCAAATATTTCCTAACACTCCTATTTACTATAATAATAATAATTACTGTTGTTATCATTATTGAGGCAGTAATAAGCACTTTGATAAATGGTGATGCAATTAATTTAATGATAAAATATCGATAAAAGTTACTCTCTATCTCTGCCTTTTGAAAAACAAAACAATCTATTTTGTTTTGTTTTATTAATTATCAAATATTCCTATGAGATTTTAATATAATCCAGAAGCTTTTTAATGATAAGCAGATGTTTATTTATTGAATGAAGATGACTGTACTATAAATCAACAAACAATCATGTCTTGTTTTAATGAAAATAACAAGCGATTGTGCTGATTAAAATGCAAAAAAAAAAGATTAAATCAACTTACTTGACTCCAAACTTCTTAACTCTATTGGTAAAATTGGAAATTTTGAATTGCGCGCCTTTTAGAATTCTCATTGACATAAATCTAACCTTCAAATTTCAATAATAATCATTTTATGGTAAATAATTTCGTTGAATAAAACAGCAAAATTACGAAACTAGAAAGAGAAGTGTTTAAATCACTTACAAATTCAAAGGTTTGGATAAATAAGATGGAAACCAGGCGAATAAGAACAATGAAAATTGAAATTTGAAGGTTAGAAATTTCAAATGAACAATTGAGGAATCTGGTTCGACAAGGTTACCAACACGTTTTAAAGGGCAATTACGTTTCGTAACCATTTGAAAAGCTCGTATTCTGTAATTATTGGATTTAACACAAATCTATTTTTGGACAGTTACAGAATACGTTTTGTGTATTTTTCCGATTGAAGGTTTCTGTATTAGTTTACATATTTACGATTTAATGGAAGCGTGTTATTTGTTGTTAAAACACTGATGATGGAATAAATGGATATAAATAGAGGCGAAACTTTAAACGTAGATCATATTTCATATTTGTATAAAATATAGAAATACAACTGTATTTATTATTTCGAATTTAATTTAATTATCTTCTTGTACAACAAATTCTCTATAAAAGTTCAACTAAATTTAGCTGTAAACAACCACGAATTACTGGTAATTTTACTTTGTACGCACTGATTGTTTCCACAAACAATTCCTTTGTAAATATTCGATTTGTTCGGTTTTTTGTCTGTTTAAAATGTAATGTTGTGGAAAAATTGAATTACAAAGTCATTGGACGAAATACCGTCTACACTCCGTCTAATCCGCTTTAATCACCTTAACCGGAATCAGTATCGCTGCTAGATTACAGTCAAGTTGACCGTATTGAAACAGTTTGTATCTCGATTTTAGGACTTAAAACTAAGCCTTAAATTATTTAAATTACTCCCAACTGAGGCCCTCCACTTATAACGTATCAAATTTGATGAGTTTTCTGTAAAAGTGATCAAACTGAGCCAATTTTGGTGTCGATTTACAGAATACAGCTCTTATAATTTAATTAAACTAATAACTATCTAGTTGAAGTTTGCAGTTTATTTTCTCATTCAAAACTTAATTACAATTTTATGGTAAACAAGCAACTACACTCGAAGATCAAATAGATAATTAAAAATTGATATAAAGCACTCTTTATTCTCGATTCCACTAAAATTCAATCGAATTTAAACAAAATTGAACTACTTCAAATACATTGAGTTGTTGTTATTATTATTTGTAACATTTTAATTTGAATTGTGGAAAATCTGGGTTGTTTTCTTAATGAAATTCCGATGATTTTTACAGAAATTCTATGATCATATTTAATTAATAGAATCATGTCATACTGAGTCATTCATGAACCATCATTTCTAATTATAATTGGCAATTAATTAATTTGATTTCTTTACTTTTATAGTATTACGTTTAAAAGAATTTGGCCGTAGTAATGTCCTCCAAAGCTATACCAAATGAGCTTTCGGTAAGCGTACGTGTGTGTTCTAGCTTAATTTTTTGATTAAAAACTTTTGTCTTTTTGTTTCGTTTTATTAAAGAACAACATCAAATGGAATAGTTTAGATTGCACTAATTATTTTCGAAAATTGTTAGCAATTTTGAAAATTGTCACCAATTTAAGTTCGATTAGATTTAAGGCATGCACTTGATTTTTGAATTAGTTGTAATCGAATTGGGGGCCATTTGGAGGATTTTCGAACAGGTAAACTATAAAAACTGGACAATTTTCTGCGCATTGACGATTTGTAGAATAATAAAGAAATTTTCCGGTTTTATTGTTTTAATTATGGTAATTTTCTAGTGTTAAATCGGCTTTTTATGCTAATCAAATGATGCAATTTCGCCGGTGTCAAAGGAGTCATATTTGTAACAATTCCCCCAATTTAAATTGCAATTTTTACCAATAGAACGCGTAATTAAACAATTTCGTTCAATTTATGAATCGATTAGTTGCACCTTCGTGATGTTGTGTTATTAACTTTAATGTCGTGTAAATTGATTTTTTGTGTGTAGTATTGTGGGTCCGATTGTCCAAAGTACTACTTTGTGCGTTCTTCTTTCGATTCGAGTACAATGAATAATAATAATAATAATAATAATAACAACAATGAAATGCCTGGCTATTTTGATATCGATTTGTATTCTGATCAGTGGGTAAAATTGTCAATGTTGTGGAGGAATTCTGTGAGTAATTTATTTTTAGTTGATTAATCCATTATCTTTACACTATAATTAGTGCAAAATCACATGATAATTCCCTATCTAAATACAGTTAGATAAGGTTTATCAATTTAGTTACGTTTCAAGTCAAGTTAAAATGGTAGTGAATTTTCGTCAATTATTCTAATTTTATTAATTTCCATTCTTCTTACAGCCACCTGAAAATGAATTGCAAAAAGGTGAGCGCGTAATGTCCGAACATCAATTGCGTGTCCAGCGTTCTTTACAAAAATTAAACGTTCCCGATTGGTATAAACAATCGCAAATACCCCGTGAAGGTTTCTTGTTGAAGAAATCGAACCGTGAAACTCGATGGACTGGTACAAATAGTAAAACAACATCACTAAACAGTCTCGGTTCAAATCTACAATCACCGATCATCTTAAGTCCAACTAATTGTAATCAAACACAACCGTTTATTCGATGGTCAACATCGAAATTGAATTCAACAGCATCATCACCATGTGCATCAATACGTAGCAGTTTCAATACGCGCCAACCGAACGGATCAATATCACCATCATCATCATTATCAGTACGGAGTAGTTTTAGTTATCGCCAACCGTACCTCGGTTGGCGGTCACAAGAGCGTTTAACTAGACCCCGGACGCCAGCTGAACGTTTAGCTAACAGTCTACTAAACCAACAACAACAACAACAACAACAGAAACAACAAGAACAGGATAGTCCAGAAATTCAAACATCAATCAAAGAAGTCACCTCGGCTATTGTCCATTATGTTAGCGGTTTAAAACCGCCAGATAGCGACGATATTAGGAGCGAATCGGCTAGTCCTAGAGGCAGCCAGAAATTGTGCTGGTTGGAGAGTTCTTTTGTCGGTATAAGGCCGTTAGATTCGCCCGAAACACCAATCGGTCTATCCGAAAATGATAATCAACCACAACCACCAAATAGTCTATGTTTGGATTTACAACAAACCCATAACGGTGAGTCTATTCATGCTTAATTCACGCTAAATTTAGTTGAAAGTTTCGTAATTTTCTTTAAATGTATATAATTTTGTAGTAATAGTGGGCATATAGAAAAAATATTGTAGATTTAGACAACACACAAATTACCACCGGATATTTTTTCTATACACAGTGCAATAATTACTCATTTGCAGCTTGATTTTGTAATAAAGTTAACGTTACGCTCAAAACCGATAGCGTAACGTTAACTTGGAGTAATAGTGGATTAAATTCAATAATTGTACGAATTGAGTTTGATTCATTGTTAAAGGCTCTCTATTCTTTATGATTATTATGTTTATTTATTGGTGCTAGTGTCCCAATTCAGTCACCACCCAGTTTATAAAATTTGGTAAATTGCGGTGGTTTTGATGCGAATATTTCAATTCACTCGTCTCTTAAAATCGTGCTATATTTTAAATGTTAAATTTTATTATAAAACAAAATTGACAATCGATTTTATTGTAAATAGTGTCCATATTACAAACTAATGGTTAATTCTATTCTAACGTTTCAATATTTGTTTATTTCCATTTTCATTCTTTCGTCTTCTGTTAATCTATTTAATTGCTTTCGATTTTTTGTTGTCATTTTATTTCATTTTTTTTTTTATATTATCAATGTATTTAAATTTGTGTGTCTGATGTGTTTGTATTTTTAAGGAAACGTAATAAATTGTTTTATTTCAAATATTTTGGTTTATTTCCCACCGTTTTGTCAGAGCATGCGCCTTCTATTTACGTTTAAGTTAACGTTACGATTAGCGGATGCTCTGTTTGTTATCGCACTTAGCTACTTAGATAGTTTTTTTTAAATGATGCATGTTTTTCTTTATTGAAAACACCCGAATTTTGTGTACACTCTGATGGGTAATTAGGGTAAGTATGCGCGAATTGTCCGAGTGTACATTATTTAATTGTTTGTATGTTGATTTGAGAAAGAAAGATTAAATAATGAAATTGATCCCGTTAGATATGAAACGGCTGAATACAGGAGCATCGACGAAATTATCGCCGGGATCGACGACATTGGAGGATGTTTTAGATTCATTATTGGGCTTACCGTCATCGGACCGAGCGCCGAGCCCCAGTCTCCAAGGTAGGAGACATGTGTAAGTTTCATTCCAGGTCTGAATTCTTCCACAGTTGGACCAGTTTCTCTCACTATTTTCTCTTAATTTCAATCTCACTCTTGAGTTTATTTATTAATTAAACATTCTCACAGAATTCTTCCATGTAATCCCGATAATACCGTATAGATATCCCGTATCTGTACGTTATTATTCCAATTGCATGGTGTTAGTTTTCTAAATTGAGTAGGAAATGATTGGGTTTTTCTTCGTTTTGTTGTTTTATAGTGACGGCGTCAGCTAATACGAGTCCCAGTCGTCTGGCTGAGGCGACCCGCCAAGCGGAGCAATTCCGGCGTCGTTCTGAAGGCAATGAACCGCCATCAATCACCAGCAATATGCCCGGCTCCCGGCGTGTCAGCTTCCAATCATCGCCAATTTTACAATGCCGCTATTCGCGCTGTGGCCGTTCAGTGCCGGCGTCCAGTTCGGAAGCGGCCAATTTCAAAAATTGCCACAATTGCTCGTACACGTATTGTTCGCGCACTTGCCGCCGAGCCCATTGGGAGAAGCACCGCAAGACGTGCTTGTTCTCGCGGATCGGTACGTTGTGTCGGCAAGTGATCGCTTCAATTAAAGAACAAAAGGACACTTTATATAATTTGTCGACAGTAGCCCGGCGTGGTTATCTATCGCACGGGGCTGGAGCCGTCAAGTGCTTCTTTCCATGTCCTGAAGCCGCAGAGAAATTCTTATCAGACGGTTTGAATTGTTTAGACGAAGTCACTTATATACGTTGGCCGGATTTGTTGCCGTCAGAAATGGGGCCGCAATTGTACACCGAATTGGTGCAAATGTGCAAATCTTATAATCCCGATACGAAATTAGTTTTGTACGTATCGATTTGTGTTATTAGTGAAACGCCGGCTAGTGGTGCTGTGAAATGGGAACGCCAATTAGTATCAAGATGTGCAAAGATGCGTTTAAGTAAAGATCTAACAATTCAATCATCTGATAAAGAACAAGATAATCCTGAAACGTTAATATTGACGACGACAACAACAGATGTTGATAATAAAACGAAAGAATTAAAAGAAATAGCAATCAATAATGTACAGAAACAGTTACGCCAATGTGGCGTCTCTTTACGACGTCAATATCCCGCAATCTATAAACAATTGTGTGATTATGTTGATGGAAACTGTGAGAAACTTACACCAATCACTGTTTACCCTAAAGACTCAAATACTGGAAAGAGTTTTATGTGTATTATTATGTTAGACGCTGAACCCGATAATTTAAAGAAAGTTGAATTAGCTGGCGTTAAAGTTCGAACTGTTGACGTGTTACGCGATTTAATCAGATAAAAATATTCCTACGCATATATCCAATAAAAGAACGTTCATAATTATAATAATCAACATAAAACTAGAGAAATATATCGAAATGATATATTGACAAAAAAAAAACCCTATCCTGTGATTTCAATAAACTTATAGCTTGTTGTTATTCTGCAAATTTTAACATAAAATTTCTTTATCAATGTTAAATAAAAATTTGTTGGAAATTGTTTGAGAGATGCTCAAATTTCCTAAATCAAATATATAATGTCCAGCAATTTTTGGCTTGTAATTCGTTAACAAAATTATTCTAAGCTAAAGAAATAAAGTAAACAAATCAAATAAGTTGTTTTTCTATGCAAATTCATGTAATTTGTCAATCTTTTAAACGTGGATTATACTACAACATAAAATTCGTGTTTAAAATTGCCGCAATTACAACAATCGTATATCAATTGGTCGTTAGATGGCACTATTCAATTTCCAATCGAGTCAAAATGAGAATTTCCACTCTTTTGTGTTATGTATTTTGTGTTGCCTAGTCTAAATTTATTTATTTCAGTGATTTTAATCATACTCCAAATTCTATATTAAATCAATTTACAGTTGTTGAATCATAAAAATAATGTGTACTTTCCAATAATTTTGATGAATTTTTTTGTAAATTTACTATATTTTTGTAATTGTTAAATTATAATAATTATAATATGTATAATTTGAATAATCTTAAAAATAATTGAATTGTAACTGGAATTTAAATTGAGAGACGAACGCCAATGGTTTGATGTCACTAATCTAGGGTGTTTTATTCCATGTTGGTTGTAAAATAGATACGAAATTCCCTAGAATTATTGATAATTATTCTTAGGTTAAGGTCATTTGTTTTTCTCACCGACGTCATATAACGTCGGTGGTTTTTCTCGTTTTTCTTAACTTTGTAGTTTATTTCTAACAAATTAAATAATATTAATTAATAAAACGTTGATAAAACTAATCAATAAACCAATTACGGGTGAGTTATGCAACAATTATTTTAGATTTAATTTTTCTTGAAAATTACAGTGATTCTCAGCGTAATTTGGAACATTTCTAAAACTAATATCCGTATTGCTCGTATTCAATCTGGTATTTTGGTGAATTTGTAATTGTTAACAATATTTACAAGTTTATTGTACATGAATTTTCGACAATGACTCATTTGAGTGATGAATTCGACACGGCTCGTAACTTTAATGTGTCCGCTAGTAAAGTGAATTATCACACAATAATTATAGTTCAAGTATTTATTGTTATAATTCTAGATTGGGGGCATGTTTCAATGGAATTATCCAACGCAAAGAAGAGATGAGTATTCTGAAGAACAATGAAAAAGTCAACCTAACCTAAGATTTAATCAACCTAACCTGCAATCTGTCAACGTTAACAAAACGAAATAACCTAAAAATGAAACGATTGAAAGAAAAGGAGAAATACAATTTCATGTAAG